>NW_025552363.1:0-40402 GCF_020424385.1 Procambarus clarkii
TGATCGGTTTAGAAAAGATTCCAACATAGCATATGTTATAAATAGCTATCCTAGCCTGTTGCCCATTATTGTTCCATGTCCACAATGTCGACAACATTATTACATTAATATTCATCCCAGTAAGCTGTCTGATAATTTATGCCAGTTGGAAAATTCAACTCCCAACGATATATATTCTCATATTCATAACAGTGTTACAGAGAATTTAATTTATTTATTTATTTATTTATTTATGCATATACAAGAATGTACATAAGGAATGTGAGGATACAAATATGGTAATTACAGTCTTGTAAAGCCACTAGCACGCGCAGCGTTTCGGGCAGGTCCTTAATCTAAGAAAATTTTAAGGAGGTAAATACTTGAAAAGTTTATAGACAAAAAAATGAAAACAGATTACATGGAATGAAAAAAAAAGAAGATGAGAGAAAATTATAGGTACAGTATATTAGAGTACATAGGTAGCTATGATTGATTGCAATGACAGCTTAAAATGGTAGTTGACAACAAATTGGTAGGCACAATACAGCAGAAACAATATATGATTGATTGCAATGACAGCTTGAATGGTAGTTGACAAAAATTAAAAAATTCCCCTGAAATAATTGATACAATAGATCTTAGGTCAGCATTCATTAGGAGTATTTTGTCTAAACAAGATGTGGTTGATGTCTCTGTTCTAACATACATTACATTAGTGTTAGCTTTTGTATAAAAAGATACAAAGGAAGAGGATTCTGAAGAGTCTTTTTTGCTGCTACTGTTGTCAGTAACCACAATAAATATATATGTTTTTTGAAGACTGGGCCGGTTAATTTCATTTTCAAATTGTTCGACTAGCTGCCTGATATTTAGAGGTGAACTATTATAATGAGGTACATTTAGTAACTCTTCGTCTTCATTGTATCCATTTGCATTACCATGCGTCACATAAATAACAAGAAAGGAATTGGTATATATTGGTAGTTTGGGTGGAAGTATCTCTAACATCTCTAATAGATCATCATAAGTGCCATTATTCTCAATACTTTTTGATGGTAAATAGAGAAGCTGATAATTAAGACTTTTTAAAATAGTTTCAATATTCTTCATTATTGTCAGTTTTCTATGTTTAAATATACTATCAACAACAACACCAGCATAACAACCATCTGGAGGAGGTTGATATAGTGATGTAGTCTGTCCTATGTCTATTTTGTTCTTCAACATGTTGAACTAAATTATGGTGAATGAAATGGTAAGCTATATATATATATTGTGACGGTAACGCGTTGGTGTTCGGCTGTTTAAGGCTAGGGGTATGGCCTCGTCACATAGTTATAAAAAAAAATAGAAAAACTGGAACTTCGTCTGTGGTAAGGTAAGGAGAAGACACACAAAACACAAGTAAACTTTAACAATGAAATTTTAATTACGTTAAATAAATCAAAACATGAAAAAATGGACAAACAAATTCTTATAATAAAATCAATCAATCAAAATAATAAGAATAATTAAATGACACAATGAAAAGTTACGTTAAGATAAAATAACAAGAAGTGCAACACAAAATTAAAGGGAGGTGCTGGAATATTGGCTTTAAGCTACCACCTCTCTCAGTACACGCTAACGTCTAGCCGGGAGGAGTGGTAACCACGAAAGCACTGAACATTCTCAGGTCTGAGGTCGTGGCGACCCCAGACATCAAGTAGTATGGGGGGGGCGAGTGCAGTTGCAGCCCGGCCGGCGACCAATCAGCGGAGCCGGTAGCGATCAACAGGTAGTTTGTCAGTTTGAGTCTGAACAGGTGTCCCTGGCTGCAACGTTTTGCGCTCTGGCAAACCTTGCTGGTGTTGTTGTCGTTGTTGGACATTTCTTCCATAGTAGTTTTATATAATTTCAACGACGTAATTGTGGAGGGAAGAGCAGGCTCAATCTCTTGAAGGAGATTATCGTCACAACTCTCCCCCGAAGCCTGCGGTTCTGGAAGAAGTACGTCGTTATGTGGTGGAGTAATGGATGGAGTTGCTTCTACTTCATAAACTCTGGAGAGATCATGGGCTAAGATGTTGTCAGACTCTTGGTATAGCGTGTCTCCAGGTTGAATTTCTGCAGTTAGCAAGCCCATAGTAGAAGACGTTGAGATGAGAAGTGGGCGTGCTGCAGGAGGTGTAGGGTGGTGTGGTCCGTATTGATGGTGGACCGAGCACTTTTCAGGTGTGGAGTGAAGTGCTGAAGCTTCAGGATGAGGAAGAGTAGCTCCTTGCCAATTGTTCTGTCGTTCCTTGTATCAGTAGTCGCTGACAGGTGTATTCTTCTCGCCTCGTTGCTGCATCACGACACCACCATCGTCGGTACCATTGGCGTCGGCATGGAGGATGAAGGGCTTATCTGACGAGGTGAGAATGGAATTAGAAGAGGGCAAAGGAGCACGATTATTATCCTGAAAGCATTTGGGAAGATCATTAAGGATTTCGGAATTAGAAAGCGCTGACTCCTTGTCAGTGCTTTCGGGAGGAGAAGCTGGGAAGGTCTCACTGTGGATGTAGGGTTCTGTGAAGGTAGAATAGTTAGTCAGGACAGTGGGAGGAGTACCATTATATTGCTTCAGGAGGTTGACGTGGCACAGCTGGGTCTTCCGCCGCCTATCTGGAGTCTCTATTACGTAGTTGTTATTATTCCTGCACTCTTTGACGCAGTAGGGTCCTGAAAACCTGTTTTGTAAAGGTGAACCTGGGATAGGGAAATAGGCAAGGACGAAGTCTCCCGGCTTGAATTTTCTTACTTTGCTGGTCTGGTCGTAATGAGTCTTCATTCTCACCTGGGCTTTCAATAGATTATCATGGGCAAAACGGTGGACTCTCTCTAGAATGTGTTGAAGGTTTTGAAGAAACTGGGGCACATTCTGATGCTCACTGAAGGTGGTATCTCTGAGAGAGTCTTTGAAAGCCTTAAGGGAGTACGGCACTTACGGCCGTAGAGCATCTCATAAGGAGATACTCCTAGGGACTCATTGGGGAGACTTCTGAAAATACACATTATAAGGTCAATCTGCTTATCCCAATCCTTCGAGGTTTCACTACAAAACTTTTTCAAGAGTGTTTTGATGGTCTGATGACTACGTTCAAGAGAACCCTGTGAAGCAGGATGATAGGGGCTGGACAATACCTGTTTGATGTTGAACTCCTCCAGTGTCCTTTTGAAGAGATCACTGGTGAAGTTGGTACCACAGTCACTTTGAATCTCCCTGGGAAATCCGTATTGAGTGAAGATCTTCAATAGATGTTTTATAACCGTAGCAGCCGTGATGTTCTTCACTGGAACTGCTATGGGAAATCTGGTGGTAGGACACAGGATGGTTAGGATGTAGGCGTTACCTGAACTGGTCCGAGGTAAAGGACCAACACAGTCTATTATGAGTCTGTGGAAAGGTTCCGCAGGCACCTGTATGGGAATCAGTGGTGCTCTGGGAATGGAGATGTTCGGTTTGCCTGCCATCTGACATGTATGACACTGTTTTACGTACTGTTTGACGTTATTTACCATACCTGGCCAGTAGTAGTCTTGACGAATCCCATGGTAAGTCTTGTTGAAGCCGTAGTGGGAGAATGCTCCGTGGGCCAGGTGTAGAATAGTGGGCCGCAGACTGGTGGGAATCACAAGTTGTTCGATGTTGGCCCAATCGTCCTCCTCCTTCAGTTTACTGGGTCTATATCTGCGGTAGAGCAAGTCGTTCTCTAGGAAGAACCCAGGAATACTGTCGGGTTGAGTCTCAGCCTGGAAAAACAATGGTGTTAAAGTAAGATCTTCCCTCTGCAACTTACGGAACTCCAACTTGGTCAGATGCGGGGGTAGTTTCTGAGGGTCTTGAGGGACAGCGGTAGCAGTAGAGTCAGCTGGCTGTGGACGTGCGGCTTGTGCACGGGTGGTCACGAGAACCGGAGGAGAAACTTCATCACTCTCTTGAACCTCTGCTGGAACATACTCTAGAATAGGGTTTAGTGGCACAGAGTTACACACCTGGGGTTTGTCCATGACGATCAGGTTGGTCGGTTGCAGGTCTTCTGCCAAGTCGTTGCCTAGGAGAAGTTGCACTCCAGGCATGGGAAAAGGCTTTTCCCTGACGGCGACTTGGACTTCCCCGTTCACGTAGGGACAATCCAGGTGGACTCTGGCGAGAGGGTATGGAGTGGTAGCAGTGAGGTCAGTGATGAAGACAGTTTCTCCGGTGTAGACGATGTTGGGCACAGCCGACTTCAAGATGATCGATTGAAGAGCCGCTGTGTCCCTCAAGATCTTCAATTTGAAACGTCCCTCCGGATTTGAACCGTTGGCAGAGACAGTTCCAGTATACAGGTGGTTACTGAAAAGAGAAAGATCATTAACATTAACACCAACATTCATCACAGGCTTACCGGACTTAGGAGGAGTTGGTTTGGGTTTTTGTTGGTCAGTGGTTCCCTTGTATTGAGACTTACCACACTTGTCTATGGTATGTCCATAGAGTCTACAATACTTGCAGTACAGTTGTGAACCAGCTTGATCGGGGCTCACCTTCTCGTAACTGTACCACGACTTCTTACTGGAGGATGGTTCGGGGGTCAGCCGGTGGATGAGGCTGTAAGTGTCAGCCGACTTAGCACACTTCAGGTAGTCGGTTTCTTCTTTATCTGCTAAGTAGAGGCGGACAGGAGGCGGCACACGTCTCAAGAATTCTTCAACAAGCATCAGGTTGACGAGTTCTGTAAAAGTTGAGATATGTGCTGCTTCCAGCCATTTCATGAAATACCTCCGTTTCGTGTTAGCAAACTCAAGGAAGGTAGCGGTACTTGCCTTCAGGTGGTCACGGAATTTCCTTCTATAACTTTCGGTGGAAAGTAGGTAGGCGTCCAACACTGCTTGTTTCAGAGTGTGGTAGTCATTCTCAGACGCCAGAGTACTGAGTGTGACTGCAGCTCTACCTGTAAGATGGACTCTGAGAAGTGTGGCCCATTGGTCGACAGGCCAACTGAGTTGATTAGCAAGAGTTTCAAAGGTGGTGAAAAACACATCAACTTCTGCTTCTACAAAGGATGGCATTAACTTACTTGCATGTGATATATTAAAACTGACGGGAAGATTGGCAGTAGCTTGCTGGCGTTGAGTGAAGTGTGAAGTTTCCAAGGCGATTTCACGTTGACGACACTCTAGAGCCAGAGTCGCTTGTTGCTTGTCATGTTCGCGTTGTATTTCCAACTCGCGTTGTTTGGTTTCAAGCTGTACTCTCTCACGTTCATGGAGCAAGGCGACCTCACGTTCGTGGAGGGCGAGTCCACGTTCGTGTTCTTCTCTCCTCAAGGTAGCTTCGCGTTCTTGTTCTTCTCTCCTCAAGGCAGCTTCGCGTTCTTGTTCTTCCCTCCGTATGGCAGCTGTTCGTTCTTCAATCTTGGCCAGCTCTAGTTTGAGTTTCAGCGTTGCCAAGTCAGGTTTATCTGCAATATAGTAAGTTTCATGAGTTTCAGAGTCGATCTTACCTTGCTCTAAATAGTAATCCAGCAACAGGTTGTGTAGGTCATTTTTGTTGGCTTGGTAGGGAACTTCTAGTTGATACTCATGTGCAAGAGTTTGTAATTCAGTCCTCTTGGCACGACTTAAAGTCCCTATTTCACCTGCTGGATTTGTACGGAAAGCTTGGAGACGAAACATGGTGAAATTAGCAAATAAAGGTACACGAATATTCAATAGTGAATGTCAGAAACAGGACAACGTGGCAACTGGTACCTATCCTGTGAGATCTTTAACAATTAAAGTTAAGTAAAAGATGTTAAATGATTAAATTAAATCAAGGGCGCAGGAAATCTTGTACCCGGTACTCATGTAAGAGGATAAGGGCAAGAAAATCCTACTAACAAATGAAACAGAGTTTCGAAAACAAATTAAACAGTTAAATGCTTCAAAAGTAAAATTGGTAGTCCAAGGATGTAGGCATACCTTGCCAAGTCTCTATAGGACATAAAGCAAGTTTTTCCTACTGAATTTAATATGATACTTACAGAATTAGCGAACTTTTGTGCTCTGAAAAGTAAGCTAATTCCCTACCATTGTATGTATCATCATCTCTGACTGACGTGTAGGGGTGCGAGGTGTCAACTGGTGACGAGAACTGCTGCTGAGGTCCCAATTCAGCAACTAAAGTTCGAGCTAGAGGAACTATGGCCCTCTTTGTCCTCCTACAGTCATATTACAGAAGATTGGGTACTCTTGACCCGGGGCAGACCACAGTACCAGGGTACCAATATGATGATCTGTCAAAATGAGAAATATTCAAGGGACATAGATGGTAAACACGAGTAATAACACGGAGGGAGAGATGACCAATTAAGAGTATGACTGAGGCCTACAGTCACCACGTAATCCAAAGTTGTCTCACCTTCACTATATGTTACTCTCGTAATGCACAATACACCGCACCTTATAAAAAATGAAATTGAATATGAAAAATAGTAAAGCTACGTTAACAAAGTTAAATACGCTTACCATAAATTACCACTTGGCACCAGTACCTGAGTGAAGCTCCTAGGACAGGCCCCCATATAACTAGTGACGGTAACGCGTTGGTGTTCGGCTGTTTAAGGCTAGGGGTATGGCCTCATCACATAGTTATAAAAAAAAATAGAAAACTGGAACTTCGTCTGTGGTAAGGTAAGGAGAAGACACACAAAACACAAGTAAATTTTAACAATGCAATTTTAATTACGTTAAATAAATCAAAACATGAAAAAATGGACAAACAAATTCTTATAATAAAATCAATCAATCAAAATAATAAGAATAATTAAATGACACAATGAAAAGTTACGTTAAGATAAAATAACAAGAAGTGCAACACAAAATTAAAGGGAGGTGCTGGAATATTGGCTTTAAGCTACCACCTCTCTCAGTACACGCTAACGTCTAGCCAGGAGGAGTGGTAACCAAGAAAGCACTGAACATTCTCAGGTCTGAGGTCGTGGCGACCCCAGACATCAAGTAGTATGGGGGGGGCGAGTGCAGTTGCAGCCCGGCCGGCGACCAATCAGCGGAGCCGGTAGCGATCAACAGGTAGTTTGGTGGTTTGAGTCTGAACAGGTGTCCCTGGCTGCAACGTTTTGCGCTCTGGCAAACCTTGCTGGTGTTGTTGTCGTTGTTGGACATTTCTTCCATAGTAGTTTTATATAATTTCAACGACGTAATTGTGGAGGGAAGAGCAGGCTCAATCTCTTGAAGGAGATTATCGTCACAATATATACATTAGGAAAAAAAAAATAAGTTATATTTTTTTGTTATTATATTATGGTGGTTATAGTTATAATTTTATAATTCATATAGTTTATACAATTTTTTTAATATTCTATTTTAAGTTTCTAAGGGAATTATGATGGTGATCAAAATGGAACAATGATATGAGATATATAGTGCTTTAAATTTTTCTTCTTCTTCTTTTTTTCTTCTTTTCCATCATCATCTGTTCTATTACCACATTTTTTTTTTGGGGGGGGGGATGGATAAAGTTGGAGTTGGTGGTGGTTGTTGTGGTGGTGGTGGTGGCAGTAATTTAAGTACCTAAGAAAATGATGGTGATGGTGAAGATGGAGGGGTGTTAAAAACAACTTTTTCTGATGAACATAATGGATCTTGGATAAGGTTAGCGTCTGTTTTTGCTGTGGATGTTGATGGAGATGGAGATATAAATGCTTGCGATGATTCTTCTACTGATAACTCTGAAGCCGAAATTTCTTTTCCTTTTCCTTCATCAGGTTCCATTACCACAACTTCGGGAATGGGTATATTTGGAATTGATGGTGGCAATGTTTTTTTATAAAACTTAATCAAAATACTTTCGCATTTGTCCATTTTTTTATCTTCATGCCCTGCAATGATGCGGTATTTACTTTCTTCTCTTTGACTTTCTTTAAATACATGAAAAGTTTCATCCACTTTTTGGATAATTTCTTCCTTGGTTTTCAGTTTCCTATTACCTGAATTGTATGTAATTAAATATTTTTCGTCTTCCTGTTCTTCATTAATAATCATTAAATTACGATATAGAGCATTAGGAGATTGTGATTTCCTTTTGCGTGATTGTTTCTTGTTAGTTAATTCAACCACTTCAGGTTGATTAGCAATTGCTGCTATGTCCATAACTGATGCTGAAGCTTTAGTTTGAGTTGGATTCTTCCTAACCATTGTAAGGTTTGGGAGTCAGAGAATAAATAATATCAGAAGGAAGGGTACTGTACTTTATATAGGAACGCGATTTAATATTTTTTTCATAAATACTAACACTCTTTCACTATAATGACCTCTTACAAATGGTTAATGCCTATTAGGGGATATAAAAATACATCATTAAATATCGAAAAAGCTTTCATGGGTAAAAAAGTTTCCCAATTGGGACAAAAACAACAATCATATTATACAATAAAACCCTTAAGAATTTCATTAGAAACTTATGATGACATTGTATTAAATATTTGCAACATTAAATCTAAATCTACTAATTTTGAAAGCAACATAAAAGGAAAACAAAATATTGGAAATGAAAATATATCGTATAAGTATATACGAATATCTAAATTAACAAACCAACTGGTTAAGACAGATCTAAAATATTTCATAGCATTTAGTCAGTCAATCTGTCCTAGTTGTTACTTTGTAAATTGTGTAATTTGTATTGATCGAAATAAATTTAAACGTTACATGAGTAATTATAAAGTTTTAACTAGAAACTTAAATGATAGTTATCCTCGTTTTATAAAGTGCTCTCAATGTCATTTAATTTTCAAACCCCATGAAGAATTATTATCAAGTGTATTCCCAAATGCAAATTCAGTCCAGGGTCTTTCTAATGCTATTTTTCGTTATCTTAAAGTGAGAAACCGTATTTTTCGTCCAACAACAGGTGGATGGCAATGTAAAGCGTGCCAAACAAAATATGAACATTCATATGCTGAATTTAGAATTTTCCTTAATCATATTTGGCAAGGAAATAGCTCATCAAAAGCAGATAATAATAACACTCATGATAAATTCCTCTTTAGAAACCCAAGAATATTATTTGAGAGACTTACAACCCAATCACAATTTGAATTAAGAAATGATCCTAATGAACTTAATTATAGTGTGCATATAAAGTTATCGAATGGAATTTACCGGTTAATTCCACCTTTAGCCTTCCTTATGAATCATCAACGATCATTGCCGTTTTACAAAAAACTTATTTCAGATCCTAGTGTAAATATGAGTAAAGTTAAAACGAGTTATGGATCAGTGTTGAGTCGAATGAAAAGTGGTAAATTTTCTTCTATACGTCAACATGGACACAATAAACGATACATTGGTTCAGCCCGTGTCATTATTACCCCCTGTAATGAACTTGAACCAGATGAATGTATTCTTCCTATTAGTGTATGGAGACGACTAGATTGTCCACGTTATGTTCTTGCCCACCGTTATCCTACACTTGATGATAGAATTTTACCTTGCATCGGGTGAAAGCTTTTTGGATCTATCCAGTCATGGCTATCCCCACTAGCATTGTGCATGGTAATCATGCCGACTTCGATGGTGATGCCATGCAAGTTATTCCAGTAAGTCATAATGTGGCTTCTGAAGCTGAAGCCGTTATTCTTTTCCATCCTCGTACAAATTTTGTCTTTCCAGGTTGTCTACGTTTAGCTTTTGATCATGATGAAATTTTAATGTTATATTACCTATATGGTCTTAATAGAAATGAAATTCATGGAGCTCTGTATCGTTTAGCTATAACTGAATCTTCCTCGAGAGCATATGATATATTCATTCATCTTAGAAAGATTTGTCATAAAATAACTAAAACTCAAAAAGTTTTTTCGATATCTTATAATGATTTGCTACAGTTTATTCGTAAACCTACACCATCCTATGTTGATTTTGTTGAAAAAATATTTCCTAGTGTAAGTAATAATAATACTATAAAATGTATGATTCAGTCTGAATCATCTCGTTTTTCAATCGATCATTTATGGCAGATTGTCGGCAAAATAAATGAACGAGCTCATCAAAGTTTTCTTGAAGGAATGAACCGTCAAAGCTTTATTAAAATGGCCCAACTGTCACGTGATGCATCTAATAAAGACTTAGCTCTATATGGAAATGCTTATATAAAACTATTGTATTGTACTTGTTTACTTATTTGTGGTTATGACGGTAGAATTTATACACCACGTGGAATTCCCGCTGCTGACTGTCTGGAAGATATTTTATAATTTAGTTTAATTTTAGTGGAAGAAAAGAAAAGAAGAACGAGAGAGAGAGAGAGAGAGAGAGAGAGAGAGAGAGAGAGAGAGAGAGAGAGAGAGAGAGAGAGAGAGAGTGAATGAGAGAGAGAGAGAGAGAGAGAGTGAATGAGAAAGAGAGAGAGAGAGAGAGAGTGAATGAGAAAGAGAGAGAGATAGAGAGAGTGAATGAGAGAGAGAGAGTGAATGAGAAAGAGAGAGAGAGAGAGAGAGAGAGAGAGAGAGAGAGAGAGAGTGAATGAGAGAGAGAGAGTGAATGAGAAAGAGAGAGAGAAAGAGAGAGTGAATGAAATTATTTGGGATGTGGTGGTAGTTTATAAATTGACTTCATACACAGTTTAAATGTAGATATGATAAACAAAACCCAGTAGGCTCAGAAATCTATATTGGTTGATTAAATGGGTAAAAGGGAAAGGAGTCAACTCCCAAAATAATGAAAAACATTTGCTTTCTCACTAGAAACAACGAACAATGAGACATAATGTCATATAAATTAAGAGCTCACCCCCCCCCACCCCACCACTTCTCTCCACCGGGAGAATAGCACCCAGAGCCCTCCGTCAGACCTTCAGTTTGTGGCTCCAGTGTGCCTCATCCACATCGTGCTCAACCTGCTCCCAGCCACACACACATACCGCTCCACAACACATTCAGTATCCATCGATCTTTTGACCAATCAATAAGCAACATACTGGTCGTCCTACTTCTGGAGGATTCACAGTAAGATTAAAGTTGTATTATTATTATTATTATTATTATTATTATTATTATTATTATTATTATTATTATTATTATCCTTTTGTCATATATTTGATTATTAAAGGTTTAAAACACTTTAGTGCACAAAAAAGTGAATGTCACCAAAGCATTTGCTATCCCACCACGAAGTAAATAAACACGAAGATGACTCGCCATGACACCCAAACAGAAAGTAAATGTTCATACTCTTTCGTTTGTTACCAGCCTCACAGTCATCCAACAGCGCTTATTTTGATATCACGGAACTCGCAATAAAATTCCCCACCCAGACATATGCCTATCAATGTCTAATTATGTTCCACACGAGTGTGGGAACTGGGCGAAGCGTTAGCCGTGATTTCAGCAGCGACGACACTGTTGTGATTGTACCCATGAGCGTAAAAATTTTTTTTACTTTGCTCATGTTTTTCAAGTTTATACTTATTTCACACCGGTTTTTTTTGGTTTGTATAGTGTTCGGAATAAAATTCTCTACACAGACATATGGATATAAATGTAGAATCATGATCGCGGCCAACACAAGAGTGTGTGGAGTGCGCGATTACCCTCGTTGTGTCACCAATTCAATAGTCTCTCCTTCAAGTTACAATACATTACCGTTTTCTCAAATAGGCACTGTGCCTATTAGAGAAAACAAGAAATTTATTGGCAAACATATTCATACAAACCCCAAGTCGATCAAGTAGTATATACCCACTATAACACAGTCCGTAAATGTACGTCGTGATCCGACAAGCGCTTAAATAAACCTTCCCATAAATCCAAATGAAGTTCTCAGAAAAGTGTTAATTAATTAAATTTAATTTTCAAATTATTGAACTGTACTTTTTTTTTTTTTTTTTTTTGCCTCATTTTTCTCTGAAATGATATACTTTCATTATGAAATAGTCAATTTTTCTAATAAATTATGGTAATTTCCCTTTTTTTTTTTTTACAGTTAAAGATGGTGTGGTGTTCATTATGCAGAAATAAAATAACTCTTGACTGTCCCATTTGGCGTTAATAATGGATTTGCAGAAGAAGAAGAAAAAAACAAAAACAAAAAAAAAAAAGTTGAAAAAGAAAGATCATGATAAGCAAACAACTGCTAATATTGATCTAGAAATTTTGTTTATAGAAAACGATAAAGAATTAGATTATAAAGAATTAGATGTTTTTTACCAAATAACACTCTGTTCAAATACATTTTATATCCATATTATTTTTCCAAATCTCTCTCCAGATAACAATAAATGGGTTAAGGATTATTTAATGACTGACAATAAATCAATATCATTCATTAGAATAACAGATATACTTCATCAGCATGCAAAGTCATTAAATAGTGACAAACTAAAAATGTTGACTGTACTATTTGAAAGTGTTATCATCAAGTCAAGTAATGATGAAATTGATTAAACAAATGTAAAATGTTTCACTATATAAAAAAACTAATTGGGTTATATTTATATGGCAGAAGAATATTATAGTATTATAATACAAAAAAATACAAAAATATATGACAGTATATTTATCCTTCTACCTTTCTCTTCTTGTAAACTTAAATATGAAACCCAAACTAGTTGAATTATCCATGCTAGATTATGTGTGGATATATTCATGGAATGTTGAAGAACAAGAATTTTATGGGATTCCAGTGCCTCAAAGTCAAATTCAAGATAGTGGTTTAAATCGTGAAAATATAGTACCACAAGACCCTATACGAGTAATTTTTGATACATCAAATTTTGATCACTTAGTTTTAGTTACACAACAACGTGAACTATTTGATCGTTCTATGACATTTTTGTATAATTGTGGGCTGATAGATTATTATACTCTTGAAGCTGAACATAGTCAGAATGGTCATTTGATTATGGGCGAAGCCTCATTGGAAGATTTGCAATTGGAAAAATATCGAGGTTATGCCGCTCGCGTTTTTTGTAAAGGTTATCGTAGGTGTATGGATCTCTTTAACTTTCTAAAATATAACTATCATCCATTTGGTATTAATGCTATGGGTAAATATTTTAATTCATACCAATGTTATTTTGACTGTGAACGACGACACAATCCAAAATTTCAATCTAGGGGTTTATTTAAAGTACATGACAATCAACTTGTTTTTGTGAGTGGGGATATCGACAACTTTTTTCCACCATATCGGATCCTCTCAGTTGATATAGAAACTAGTTGGCATGATTTAACTGGTGCCATTCCTCAAGGGGATAGTTCATATGATAGGTTAGTTGCTACTTCTTTTCAGACAGCAACTGTAATGAATGCCCAATATCCAACTGAATTAAGTGGCATAAATACCCTTTTGGTTGTATATTATCCAAATTCTCAAAACAAAAATAGAGAATTTTCCATGATAACTAAACAAGGAATTTCGATCCATGTTGAATTATATTCTTCAGAAAAACAGACTCTTTCTCGATCTTTGGAGTTACTAAGCAAACCTCAACATATTTTCGCTACTGGTTATAACACTGATGGATACGACCATCCATTCCTCTTCAAACGAGCGCTATTTCATGGTCTTTTACCTGGACATTTATTTTTCCACACTTACACTTTAAGGTCATATTGTGATATGAGAACCGTACCCCATATGACTCCACCTTGGATTTTAGATGTAGATGTTATGATTTGCCGTAAAAAAAAATTTCCAGTTGGTAAGTTTCTTGAACCACCTTCTGATAGTTTAGATGCTTGTGCAGAAGCTATAATGGGCCGCAATAAAGTAGATTTTAATATTGTAGCTATAAATAAAATGTATACAAATTTAGAAGACAATGGAGAGGAACCGGATAGTTTTTTTTTTAAATTTTCTAGATTATTGTACTGTAGATGTGGATCTGGTCACTCAATTGAATGGGCACCTTAATACTATTAGAATTACAATGGGTTTATCTCCTATGGGCGACCTTGACCCATACCATTGTCTTGGTGCCAGTTCTACAGCTATTGTGAGATGTTACCTTATAAATTTACTTAATTCAATTTATACGGCTCCTATTGACGAACATCTCATTAATAAGGTAAACTGTTATTCACAATCTCAATGGGAAATAGGTCGTATTCTTCCACAAAATCGATACGCTAGACATTCCATCGAACAAAAGGATCATTTGGATACAGGTAGAAAAAACACTTACAAAGGCGCTGAAGTTCTTGAACCGAAAATTGGAGTACATTTAGCTTCTAATACTCATTCAATATTTGTTTTTGATTTTTGTTCATTATATCCTAGTTTAATTATTGACTATAATTTAAATCGAGGGTTCGTGACTCGAATTTCACGTTGTCAACTCCCAGAAGTTGATGAAAATTTATTTCATATACTTATTATGGATGAAGATCCTTATTTTGCTTAAGTGAGTGTTAAAGTCCAAGAAGGAAAACCATACACTCAATCACCATTACGTCAGATATGTGAAAAATTAGTAAATGAACGAGGTATTATGAAAAAATTAGGAATGACCACTCAAGCTAACGCTCTTAAGATTATGGTAAATTTTATTTATGGGGCAATGGCGGCCATTAAACTACTCGCAGATGAACTGGTCCCATGCATGGTTACTGGTTATGGTCGGTATCATCTTAATCGGGCTCAACATTTTTATACTAAAGATGAAAATGGAATTGGAGCGACAATTTTATATGGCGACACTGATTCATTATTTCTGAAGGTATCTCGTTCAGCAGGAACTGGAGATGAATTGGCTAATCGTTATAATACTAATCTCAGACAAGATATAACTTCTACATGTTATCTCAAACTAACTTTCGAAAATGCATTTGGTGTTCTAGTGCTAATAAAAAAAAAACATTATATGGCTATACAAGAAAGACAAGTTGGCAATAAATGTAAAATCAGTGGTTATAAAAAACGTATCAACCTTAGTAATCATCGTGACTTAACAAATTTATTGCAACATGTTCTTATGATTTTACGGGACAATGACCCAGCTCACATTTTTAAGAATATTAGAAATGAAGTAACACAATGGTTTAATCAAATAATAAATCAAAATGATGATGAGATCAACCACCAACGCTTTTTGAGTACCATTAAAATTCGACCTCTTCATATGTATAAATCAACTAGTTGCATTCATTATTGCTTGGGAACTAAAATTGAGCAACTTCATCCAGGTACAATAACAGCAGAAGGTGGTACTCATATTTCATACTATACAATGGTACCATTAGTACCAAGGGCTTTAACTTTACCCAAGAGTGTGTGTCTATGTCCAGCTATTACATATAGACCCCAAATACAAATAATTAATCGTTTAATGGGATTAATTTCTGATATAGGCCAAACTGTTAATGCCCTTATTCAGACTGCTGATTCAGAAAATGCGTCTCAATATAGTATAGAAAAGTTAAGCTTGGATTATCAAAAAAATGAAAGACATCAGCTCTATGAAAAACATGTTGCACATGGTTATAGAGTTTGTAATCTGAGTGCCTGTGAGCTTTTGTTAAATATTCCTTGCATTGAAATAACTTCAATATGGCCCTCATTTCATTACGAGTGTTTAGAAAATTCAAAATTTTATATGTCGTCTTTGACTAGAAAACATAAATGGTGGTATACTCATACTACTACTACTAATAATAATAAGAAGAAGAAGAAGAAGAAGAAGAAGAAGAAGAAGAAGAAGAATAAGAAAAAAAATTCTGAATGTAATTTTATTTTACGTACAACTTTTCATTATGATAAGACCAAAAGAAAAATGTGGGTGACTCTAGATTCTGATTCTCAATGTCGAAAATTTAGCAATTTAAAAAATATATCACATTTTCTTTCTGGTAATGTAAGCAAACTGACACATTTGGTACCAACGATCTCAATGGTGAATAGTAGCAATATTAATAATACAGACATTTTATTCACATAAAATTCTAACTGTTTCGAAGAGATGTTAGCCTTTTTTATTTTTGTTTATAGTTTGGAGTGTGATATGTATGATATAATTATGGAAAATAAACAAAATAAGATAGATAATGATGATGATCGGTGGTTAATTATATTACCATTTGTCGCCATAAGGCGAGACACATTGGCAGAAAATTCATATTATACATTTTATTAAAAGTTATATATATATATATATATATATATATATATATATATATATATATATATATATATATATATATATATATATATATATATATATATATATATATTTTATTTTTTTAAAGTCAATCAGTATATATTAGGATATCAAAAGTTCATAACTCATTATATCATTTTGACTCTTTCATACAATGAATACCTCAGGATATTATGGTCAATATTTACCTTCTACTACCTATCCACCAACAGCAACAACACAACTACAGCAACAACAAACAATAATTCAGGCAAAAAATGCAACCTCAATATATCACCAACCAACGACTACAGATGGAATTTATCAATCTCACCCTCCTCCCCCTCAACTTCAAACTGAAGAAAAGTATTATAGCACCCTCAACTTCATCAACGAAGATGAAGAGGTTATGGAAATCATTGCAGAAATGCTGAACAAAGCTTCAAGTTCGAATTATTATATACTTCCCAATGAGCCACCCAATATTCACAAAAAATTGATAACCATCGAAAATTTAAGAGAGTTGAATAAAAACAATATTTCAGAGAAATTAACTAAATTTAAAGAACAATATGAAAAACTCGGTAGTTCTGTATTTGAAGAAAAAATCAAGGCAAATAACCAAAACAACATGAAATATTATAGAATTAACAATGATTATTTAACTAGCTTAACCGTTAAGTTGTTGGAGGTCAAATGTTTTATAGTTTCGGGAGGAACAAAATTTGCCTTACTACCTAATAAGATTGGAAATATTGAATTCGGTGAAGATATTCAGAAAATATTTGAAGAAAATCTAATCCAACCAATAGCTGAGGCATTAAAAATTGATAAACCTTCCCAGGGTAAAAACTGGAGCGCATCAATGTATATAGATGGTCATAAAGATAAACAATGTTCTTTAAAATGTAATGAAATACTTATACAAAAACAGCCACAATTTCAGAACGAGTGTTTGCGTCAACGTATAAATTTAGGTGTTCAATTTTGTCCTTTTGTGGCCAACCCTAAAGAAGATGAAGTTTACATGGGTTCACCGCTAGGAAATGTTTACATCAAAAATTCTAAAATATATGGGATTGGTCGTAACCGAATCTCTTACTCAAGTGAAACCTTTGTTGAAATTACAGTATCTCCGTGTCCTGTTAATGCTTTAATTTCATTTGGTTTATCTGAAATTGGAGTTTTTAATAACAAAATAATTCTGTATCTACGTAATTTAGATTCTGTTTTTTATTCAGATGTCCCAGCTAACAATATCCGAAATCAAGCCTCTGATGCAATTAAACAAATTCTTTTAACTAATAATAGCATTAGGAAGAAACTAATGCCCAAATATAAAGATATTATTTCTAAAGTAATAGATGAAGTTCAGGTAGAAGAACCTATATGTAATGGAAGTGTCACACCAGAAGAACCACCATTCAAACGAATAAAAATTGAGAAAAAAGTTAATGAGGACGATTTTAAAGAGGCAGAGAAGTGTAATTTAGATGTGGAAAATAGTAAAATAGTAGCTCCTTTAGTTGGAGAATTAAATGAAGAGGAGAATTGTATTAATTATGAAAATCAAGAGGAAGCAGCATTAAATTTCCTTAATATGTTCTAATAAGAAATTATACATTAAAAATGATAATGTAAAACTAAAAATTATTAAAAGAAATTAATAGATTTTTGTATTATTCCAATATGCTATATTTTTTTTTTTAACAAAACTAAATTCTATTTTTTTTTTTTTTTTTTAGTAAATCACCATTTGTAAGGAAATTTGCCTAAAAATTTTGCGAAATTCTTCTGAAACTGGTAGGTAAATCACATACTGGGAGCAAACAATATTTGATATTAAAAGATAGTTGAGTGCTTCCGGCACCTACACCATGGAGAGAGGAGATTAAAAAAGATCCTCCGGCTCCTTTTCTTTACAGTGGCACGCTGCCTCCCGGAGAGAGCGGACGTGTGTGTGTCTCTCTCTCACACAGGCTAGTGCTGTTAACGGGGTTTGTGCCTGCTACCCTGGCAGTGTCTTGTGCTCGATTTTCCTAGTGGACCATATAAATATAGTAAATCACAGCAAATTTATTTCATTTCTTCTGTGAATTTTTATCGATTCACATATCAACCTTTTCCTGACACTAAAAGAAAATGAATGTGCTAATACTCATATTAATAGTTGGATTTACCAAAAGTGGTATGTGGTCCCAAAAGAAAAACACAACTACACCAATTACATCTTCCCACTTAATTGTAACGGATGAAAATGAGAAAACATCAACAGCCCCTCTAACATCATGGGAAAATGATACAGTGACGGAAACATCTACATTTGTCTCACTAATGATAACTTCAGAAAATGAGAGAGCAGCTTACAACACAACAACAACTAAAAAGAAAAAGATAACTAAACCTCTTATTAGCAACTCAACAACAGCCAAACCAAGACTGGTAGTAATATCAACAGAAAATGATACTGATGAGGAGACAGCATCCACCCCTCAAGAAAGCCCGTCAACTTCAGATGAAGAGATAGAAACTACTCCACCCTTAACAACAACAACAACAACAACCACAACCAATGATACTGATGAGGAGACAGCATCTACCCCTCAAGAAAGCCAGGCAACAACATCATCAGAAAATTATTATAACTATGAGGAGACTGGGCGAGGTGAAGGTCGGGGACGTCCGCTCTGTCCGGCCAACTGTTCTGAACCGAGCTCGGACCGGCGTATCTCCGTCCCATCGGTAGACGCTAGGCTGTGTGAGCGTGTTCTCGCGCGGCGTGCCCACAACAACAACAACAACAACAACAACAACCAATGATACTTATGAGGAGACAGCATCTACCCCTCAAGAAAGCCAGGTAACAACATCATCAGAAAATTATTATAACTATGAGGAAACAGAAACTACTCCTCCCTCGACAACAACAACAACAACAATAACCACAACCAACGATACTTATGAGGAGACAGCATCTACCCCTCAAGAAAGCCAGGTAACAACATCATCAGAAAATTATTATAACTATGAGGAAACAGAAACTACTCCTCCCTCGACAACAACAATAACCACAACCAATGATACTTATGAGGAGACAGCATCTACCCCTCAAGAAAGCCAGGTAACAACATCATCAGAAAGACCGGCCACGGCCACAACACCACCACCATGGGAAAATGATACAGTGACGAAAACATATACAGTTGTCTCAACAGAAGAAATAATAATTATTAAGGCAACTACCCTGTTACGAACCCGGATCCAGTGTCCGAGCACGGAGCAGTAACGACTACGCCATCTGTGGGTCAGCTCCCGAAACCCCCGCCAAACGAACGACGACACCGTATGAGGACGGCGAATATCGGCCACAAGGGCCAGTTTCCAGTCCTGTGCAGCTCGCAACACAGCCGCTCCTGACCTCTGGTGAGGTGGTGCTCAGACGACAGCGCCATCTATGGACTGGATACGTCAGGTGTTTGTGCCCGAGCCCGTAAGTGAGGTGTTTTAGTGTCCCAGTTATTGATGACGTGTCTGCTTACAGAGCCGACCTGGGACTACTGTGATGGGAGTCGAGTCAGTCTACTCAAGGCAGCCAGTCTCCATACCTTGAACGTTGCTGCAGCTGTTGTGAAGTCGTCCCCCGGAAGAACACTGTGGTGTGTTAGCCTGCCAGTGGAGTGGCAGTAAGAGGATTTACCCGGGACCGACTGTTGGAGACGATCATCCACTGGGGTACTGAAGATAGGAGAGTGATTTGTGGTGTCACACGAGGCTCCTGTCTAGGGCGTTCCCCTTTTATCGTTCGTGGAGTGGCCGTACCAGCCTTGTTGGCTCAGAACCTGCCAGCAGACCAGCTGGACGTGTGGTTGACGGCCTCCACGGCGGTGCCCCCAGTGGACCTGTGTTTTGGCTGACCTGTGGCCCGGGTAGGCTCGGCATTCTCAGAGGACACGTTGTGAGGCCATGAAGAAAGCACCGCGGACTCAGCACCTAGCTTCTGGATCCAGAGTCTTTAGCAGAAGACTATATTGTGCATAATCCCCTTGTATAGTGTTAATACCCCTCCCCCTGTGCACTTTTTGATTTTATATATTTAATTGGTGATGGTGATAAGTATAATATTAAGTTCTTAATTTTCTTTCCCTACTCCCTTTAAGTTACTTGCGTCACGGATCTCATCCCTTGATAGCCACTACTGGCTTGGGAACGGATATATATATTTTCCTCTAATAACATCAGAGTAAGGACCCCGTTGCGTCCCGAGAGGGCCGTAACATAATTGGCATCCCCAGCGGGATCCGTCCCCTTGTTAAGTATGTTTGACAGGGGTGGTGAAGTGGCGTAATCCCTGTAAATAATTCCCCCTGTGTGTGACGTTATACGTCCTGTGCGGTGCTCAGAGTGACTAAGTGCGATATTGTGCAGTGCGGTGCTCGCTGTGATTAAGCGATTAAGTGCAATATTGACTAGTGCAGTGCTCAGTGATTCAGTGTAATATTGTAGAGCGAAGTGTTCGCTTGGATTCAGTGCAATATTGGGTAGTGCGGTGCCCGAAGTGATTACGTGCAATATTGGCAAGTGCAGTGTTTGGTGCGATAAAGTGCCATATTGACGTAGAACAGTGCTCGGTGCGTTAAGTGCTAACGTGTAAGCGGTGTGTTAAGTGCTAGTTGAGTGTTCCATCTGTGACAATGGCAGAAAAAGCTACCATCGATGATCTGGACGATGTTCAGGCTTTTCTGAACAGAGTGGACTGTCTTGCCAGATTAAAGTATCTGAGCAAACCGGAACTTGTACTAGTGAGCGCCTACCTGGAGATCAAGATCCGTGCCAGTGATTCCCGTGTGGAGATCTTGTCCAAGGTTCACCGGCACCTGAAGGCAGAAGAGAAACAGGAAGGCGAGACTCCTAGTACAAGGGAAGGTGGGGAAATAGCTTCCACGGAAAAGGAAGATAAGGGCAGTGACATTGACAGTGATGCAGGTGAGCTTAATATCAGCTTCCTAACAGTCAAAATGCGTGCCCTAGAGATCAATCGCGAGATAGAGTGGAAGAAGTTAGAATTAGAACGAGAAAGACAAGATAAAGAATTGGCGATGAGGCGTTTAGAATTAGAACGAGAAAGAGAGAGAGAAGAACGAGAAAGAGAGAGAGAAGAACGAGAAAGAGAAAGAGAAGAACGAGAAAGAGAAGAGAAAAGGGAAAGAGAAGAACGAGAAAGAGAGAGAGAAGAACGAGAAAGAGAAGAGAAAAGAGAGAGAGAAGAGCGAGAAAGGGAAGAGAAACAGCGAGAGAGAGAAGAAAAAGAAAGACAGAGACAACATGAACTAGAAGTATTACGATTAGGCGCTGGTCAGAGCCAAACTGGAGCAAGTATTTTCGATCCGGTAAGGAATATCAAAATGGTCCCCAAATTCAATGAGAAGGAAGTTTCAAAGTTCTTTGCAGCCTTCGAGAAAGTCGCTGCCTCTTTGGAGTGGCCAAGGGAGAATTGGGCCATCATGATACAGTCAGTCTTGACTGGGAAGGCCCAAATCGCCTACTCTACGTTATCCCTTGACGACTCCAGCGATTACGACAAGGTGAAGAAGGTTGTGCTCATGGCGTACCAATTGGTACCTGAGGCATATAGGCAAAAGTTCAGAAACCTGAAGAAGACCTCAGAGCACACTTTCACCGAATTCGCCACGATCAAGGAGCGACTTTTCCAGGAATGGTGTGCCTCTCGGAAGGTGGAGACCAAGGCAGACCTCGAGCAGCTGATTCTGCTCGAGGACTTCAAGGATTGTTTATCTGGAGACCTCAAGACTTACTTAGAGGAACAGCAGGTGGAGACCTTGAGTGCAGCAGCCACCATGGCTGAAGAGTATATCCTGACTCATAGGCCGTCTGCTAAGTACGTCCCGAGGAATTACCAGCGCCGGTTTGACAGACCTCACGACGAAGAAGAAGAAAGACCCGTCCCACATAGTGCTAAGAAGACGCCCCCAGGTAGCCCTCGAAGAACAAGTCCTAGTAGTCCGAAACACCGTAGTCCGAGGAGGAACATGGTGTGCTGGACTTGTGGGCAGAAGGGGCACATAGCTGCTAGGTGCCGAGGCAGAAGAGGTGGCAGCGCACGAAGGGAGGTGATGTTGATGAGCTGTGGAACATCACCAGCAGGAAGCCAGTCGACGACGACGCAGGAAGAACCCAGATTGTTTTCCCCTCACACTTCAGGCGGGTATGTATCGAGTGATCATACTGGTAGATCTGTAGTAGTGCTCAGAGATAGTGGAGCAGCCCAGTCCCTGATCGTGAAGAGCTCGGTACCCGAGGGAGTAAGTGTGGACGGGAGACAAGAGGTTGTCCTGGTTGGGTTTCCAAGGACGCAGTACATCGCCCCCTTAGTGCCAGTACATCTCGACTCGACTTATTTCAGCGGCACATGTGCGTTGGCAGTAGTCGATACCCTCCCTGTGGCTGGGATTGACGTGGTACTAGCCAACGACTTGGTGACCGATTGGAGCACCAATCATCCCAAGGTTGCGGACGAGTCTACCGGAACAGCACGGTCTGAGGTAACAGGCAATGGTAATGTCCAGGTAAAGACAGTCCCGGATTTGAACATGTCTAATTTGTCCTCTCCCCCGCAGATCGACAGTTATCTAGCAGTGTCTCCTGATTCTTCTCTCGACAAGGAACATGAGGTTACGATGGCAGAAGTACCTGAGCTAGAAGAGAGGCCTTGTGTGCAGACACCCACGGATACCAACGAGTCTGGAGCGAAGGCTGAGGTGTGCTTGCGGTATGCCAGAGTTACAGCGTGTAGTGGACACCTCACAGAGGTATGTGAGGTGTGTTCAAAAGGTCTAGTGCCCTCTTCTGTCCAAGCCAGGCTAGTGGATGGTGCCGGCTATGGACATGACAAGCTCAGGAAACTTATCCCTCGACTTACCAAATGTTTCCTATCGGTATTTTGTTTGTTTCTCGTATGTGTTCTCGTTTGTGCTCTCAGTGAGGACCGGTGGACGAGCCGACGAATGATGGCTCCCATGAACATCGTGAAGAGGTCCCAGGGATTGAAGATTTGTACTGCAGGTGTTGCAGTTGAAGAAGGGACCTGGAAGGTGATGGTTGATACAGGAGGTACGACATGTGATAATATGAGTGACTGTTTCCGACAGGTTGACACCCCCCGCGTGATTGCTGAGCCTCAACACAGCGTTATGCGGAACGTTGGTCGACCTGACGGTGGCAGAGCGAATGCCATCTGCGGCGTACGAACAGCCCCGTTGGGACTAGGTGTGGACCTAGTAGAGTATGCTGTAAGTACTGTTTTACCCGCTGTCGCTATCACTCTGAATTATCAGACCCCTGTATTCCAGGTTCCTGTCTCCCCTGGGGACCATCGGACCGGTACCAGAAATGCCGTCTGTGTCCAGCCATCATCGGTGCCACGACATAAGGAAGTGTCGAGTCGCCCCAGATCGTGTCCACACAGATCCTTACTTGAGACATGTGAGATGATGCCCCTGCTTGACATCGCAGTGGAGACGTGGAAGGTTACGCCAGGCAGGACATCGCCTTCAATCTTCAAGTTCCCGTTGTGCCGGAATTGCCCAGTAGGACAGTTCTGTGGACGAGACAGCCTCGCCGTGCCTGTTTACAGTAATGGTGAGTCCATTCGGAGTTGTGTCGCCGTACTAATTTGGCTTGTGTTTCTTTTTATAGAACCCCAAACCAAATTCTTTTTGGTGGGGAGGTGTTACAAACCCGGATCCAGTGTCCGAGCACGGAGCAGTAACGACTACGCCATCTGTGGGTCAGCTCCCGAAACCCCCGCCAAACGAACGACGACACCGTATGAGGACGGCGAATATCGACCACAAGGGCCAGTTTCCAGTCCTGTGCAGCTCGCAACACAGCCGCTCCTGACCTCTGGTGAGGTGGTGCTCCGACGACAGCGCCATCTATGGACTGGATACGTCAGGTGTTTGTGCCCAAGCCCGTAAGTGAGGTGTTTTAGTGTCCCAGTTATTGATGACGTGTCTGCTTACAGAGCCGACCTGGGACTACTGTGATGGGAGTCGAGTCAGTCTACCCGAGGCAGCCAGTCTCCATACCTTGAACGTTGCTGCAGCTGTTGTGAAGTCGTCCCCCGGAAGAACACTGTGGTGTGTTAGCCTGCCAGTGGAGTGGCAGTAAGAGGATTTACCCGGGACCGACTGTTGGAGACGATCATCCACTGGGGTACTGAAGACAGGAGAGTGATTTGTGGTGTCACACGAGGCTCCTGTCTAGGGCGTTCCCCTTTTATCGTTCGTGGAGTGGCCGTACCAGCCTTGTTGGCTCAGAACCTGCCAGCAGACCAGCTGGACGTGTGGTTGACGGCCTCCACGGCGGTGCCCCCAGTGGACCTGTGTTTTGGCTGACCTGTGGCCCAGGTAGGCTCGGCATTCTCAGAGGACACGTTGTGAGGCCATGAAGAAAGCACCGCGGACTCAGCACCTAGCTTCTGGATCCAGAGTCTTTAGCAGAAGACTATATTGTGCATAATCCCCTTGTATAGTGTTAATACCCCTCCCCCTGTGCACTTTTTGATTTTATATATTTAATTGGTGATGGTGATAAGTATAATATTAAGTTCTTAACTTTCTTTCCCTACTCCCTTTAAGTTACTTGCGTCACGGATCTCATCCCTTGATAGCCACTACTGGCTTGGGAACGGATATATATATCTTCCTCTAATAACATCAGAGTAAGGACCCCGTTGCGTCCCGAGAGGGCCGTAACATACCCCATTAACAACCGAAGAAAGTCAGTCAACTTTAGAAACAACAGAAGAAACTCCTAAAGAAGAAACCACTGACTCAACAACACCAAATGACACACAAGAAACAATCAATATCAATTCGACTGTTCTTATTATTATTATTATTATAATTCCTATTTTTTTGATAAGTTTAGTACTTTTCATTTGGATTTATAATAACTTCTCATCTTATACATTAAATGAAGATATAGAATCAAAACCACTCTAATCAGGTTAAAACGAAATATGATTTAATAAAAACAAAATTTTTCTAATCAATTTCTTGCTCAATAATATCTGTCTTAATGCATTTATTGAATGATTAAAAGCAAAATAAATATTTGATCATTTATTATTCCATTTTTTTTTTGTGCACACACACACACACACACCGGTCTGGTATTCTATTTACAGTATTAACATTTAAATTTATCCAATAAGAAGGTTAATTTGTTTTTTTTAAAGTTTCGAGGCCTATTAGCAAAATATTTTCAGGCTTTAATGCACCTGAACTTTCAATATTGAAATAAATTGTTTTCGTTTATTACAATCTTCCAGAAAATATGAAGAAGTGTTGTTACAGCAATCAAAATCTATATTAATTGTCGGATTCCATTTGGCGTGGTTTTTGCCAATCCCCTTGATAGCATATGCTTTTAAGCATAATTCTTGTCCATTATTAAGTTTAACCAAAGGAATTGGGATTTCTTTGTGAAAAGATGGTATTATATCAGATGTTGTTATGAGGTATTGTTTGTCTTCACGACATTTAACATCCAAAATAAATTCTACTGCACATTTCGTACAAAAGTTAATACATTGACATTTCCATGGAATCTTTAATTTATTAATGAATTCATCTGAAGGTATTGGAATTAGACCTAGACGATGAATAATGAACTCATCACTTAATATAGTTGTATTTTTTTTAATTTGAACCCAATCAATGGCTATAGTAGGAGTCTCAGCTATAAAAATCCGCCGCAATCCATTTACTAGAGCTAAATTTATATTTTCTATTTTAAATTGTATCATGTCAGGTGATAAATCTAAAATTTTAATTGTTATCTGATCTGTATTGATAGCCATGTCTTGAAATAATATTGTTTTGAATAAACCGTTTACTTAATATATAGTATGTAAGGTTACAATATATATTCATTTTAGGAATAAAAAAAAACTTAAATTATCATGGAATACCGGAAAACCATACCCAGGTCATACATACAATTATCACTCTTTACCCATCATCAGTCATCCATCCCTCACCCATCTGCCCCTGGCACTGGTCCAAGAGCAAGGGTCACTAATTCTCTTCAACTTTGAGGAAATAATAAGTAAAGTTTATTTATCTTTCCTTCTAATTTTTCGACATTTTAAAATTACTAAGGGACCTTGGGTATCCCCACTACCATCAACATCAACATTATTATCAGAATCTTCATCATCATCATCACCCATATTTCTATGGATATCAGTGTCATTAATTTCACAAGTCTCTCTATTGATCTTAGCATATCTGAAATTATACTTAATATTATTAGTATTCATTTTTTGGGAAGATGCATTATCAGTCTAATGCACTGTACAAAATATATTTCTGTAAACGTACTACTGCCTGTTGATGTGTAGCAGCAGTTAGTGAATCAAACACAGTAAGTAATTTGAAGTGTAATTTAGTGGCATCTCTAGAATTGATGTCTTTGATATCATGATCACAAATTACAGTGTCCGTCAATTTTCTAACAAATTTGTAAAATAATTCACTACTATACATGTTTGCTTTTTCAATAAAATTTACCATGTATAAGCTATTATTATCTATATACTTTTTATTGTAAAATTGAATATGTTTTCTTAACTTACCAATTTCATTAATAAGATATTTATAAATTAACTTTTGATCCTTCCGGTCTTGTTTTACCATTAAAAATGTCCATAAATTTGTTAACATTCTAATATATAATATTATGTATTTATATTCTAACGAAAAACCTTCATTTTTAGGTATTTGTTCAATGTATTTAGACAAATATTGTTTTAAAGTTTTCATGTCAAAGAAACGAGTATTAAATTTCAGTTTGAATCCTGGAAAGCCCAATCCAGCGATTTGATATATTTTTCTAACTATAAAGTTATTTTTATTGGATTCCGATTGAAGGAAAATATAAGTACCATTGTTTTGAATACCCCTTGGACGAGAAGAAGAATTGAGATTTCTATGAGAGGGGACATTTATTCCACCCTTCTGGAGTAGACCATAAGAAGATTTATTTCCATTAGATGGACCAGGACCACTGATCTCGTCTACTTCATCTTCAATATTATCTTGTATGACATTTCTATGAATTTCATCATCTTCTGTTGGACTGTTTCTATCTTCTCTTACTTTGGCTCTTTTGAATCTCCTAATTAATCCATAATTCATTCCCCCTTTTTTTACTGATCCTAATCCCTCTCCTGCAAATATATTAAGTGAAATATAGTAATGAATTAACAATCTTAGTGGTATTTCTTGTTTTACTGTTAACAGTGGGAAAAACTTTTTATTAAAATTACCAGTTGAATATGTTTTTGAAATTCTTATTTGGAAATATTTTTCTTTTCCACTACGATTTTGGAAATTAAAAACAATTAATTGACTCCTAGTTGAACTGGACATTTATTTTATACTATTTATTTTTATATATTTTATAAAAAAAAATATTTTTTTAATAATTTTACATACACTTTCTAAATTTAATAAAGTCGAATCATCCAAATTAAAAAAATTAAATCTTCTGTTTTTATTTGTTTTTTAATATCATTGAAAAGGTTTTCTAATTTGTTATGTTTGTTATTATTGTTTTCTCCATTTTTTGGAGATTCTGTTTCAATTTGTTGTTTAGGGGACGATTTATTATTTCCAGGTGAAGAAAACATTATATGGTTTTCAGTATATTTTCATTTCACACACACATATAAATATAGAGTATATATACTTTTTTTTCTTTAGTACCAATTTAATTTAATTTTGAGTTAATCTGGCAAGATTTCTATCATTTATTTCACAATTTTGTTCACAAATTCCCTCTATGATACTAATAGTTGGTTCATTAATTGGTAAATGGGATTGTGGAATATTTGCCAAACGATTGCTGTTTATTGGTAGCCATGATACCTGGTATACGTTTTCAAAAAAAGATGAGCATCTGCCAATGAAATATTTTTAAGGGCCTTGGGGAAACTACGCAAAAGAACTGATAGACGATGTAGGGTAATAAACCCACTATATGGTTTCTCTACCAGATGGCACTCTTCCATTATTTGGGCTACAATTCCACGTTCTGGTGAATATAACTCAGTTGCCTCCATAATGTTAATTGGGAGTGTGAGAAAGTTAACAGTCTGGTTCATTGATACAAACCAGGGCAAATTGAGTTTATCATGACAGTTAGCATGAATAAAGAGTGCCATCATTCCTTCAGTCAGACGCTTTTTCTTTCGATCATCAGTCATGAGATGAAATTGGGGAAAAATTGAATATTGAAATGACGTAGGCACTTCAGAATCAAACCGCGCACGGAATGAAATGAAACGAAGTCGTTGCATCAAGGCTGAGTCATATTCGCTGAAAGTTGGGCAATTGTTGCCAAACAAAAAAATAGGTGTTGCTAAATTATATGTATCCCCATCCATATAGTTTTGACGAATCCACATTGGGGCATGACCGCTCAATTGCTTTAAAAACAGAGAATTAAGGGTTTTAGTCGTACTCAGTTCATCCATGTACCACATTCTAACCATTTTTCCACCTCTTCCTAAATCATGGGTCCGTTCTTGGAGACCCTTATGAGCTGTATGTACTGAGAGAATACCTGTCAAATCACCAAGAGTTAGAGTAAGAGTATTTAATGAAGCAGTTTTTCCTGAATTTGAATCTCCAATACCCAAAGTTATCTTCTTGTCATTTTGTCGATGGCATGCTTTTACTATTAGTGAAAAAAAATAAATCATAGTAGTTGCATGATAGCAAAAGATCTGTGCTAGTGTTAACAAAATATCAACTAATTGACAATTACAATTAGGTTTCACTGGTTCACCAACATCATCTTTTCGTATAAACCGTCCATTTACCTTTAGATTTTCTTTTAAAATAGCATCTAGATGGTAAATACTTTCTTTGATTGGAATTTTACGATTTTTTATCCCATGACGGCATTCTTCAATGAGTCTATTAAGAAGATCTTGATATTTATTTTCTGAAACTCGGTTTAGTGATTCTAAAGAAGTAACCATATGTTTTAGCACATAATATTTGACAAGTTGAGCTAATCTATTCATACCATCATTCCAAAATCGATCTATAAAGTTTATATGATATTGTTCACGACTAAGTAAGAGAATTTTATGTTTCTCTTCAACTGTCAACTTCTTATAATATTTCTTTTTTTCGCTTTCGTAATGTAGAATATCTTTTAATATTGGATTACATTGCTGCATAAAAAAGGTACATTTTGGTATGTGATCTAATAGTTTCAATACTTCACTCCAATCATAAATAGCTGGTCTTGTATCAGAATTTGTATTATTTGATGATTTGTACAGGGGAAGTGGTAGGATATAAAAAATTTGGTTCATCTCACTACTGCTACTGCCGCTGATGATATAACATTGAGAAGAAGCAATAAAATATCGAGGTATATCCAAGATTTTCATGTTTGCATAAAAACTCTTTATAGAATTTAGAAGACTATTCTGAATAAGACTTCGTTTCTTGTAATTATTATTATTATTATTATTATTATTATTATTATTATTATTATTATTTGTAGAATCAGTAGTTTTTTTTTTTTTGACTCTACCTTTGGCTGAAGGAGAAGGAAGGTTTGAGTTTGAATTCGATGAAGAAGTTGATGAGGTTATTGATGGAGAAGGTGACAACGGAGGAGGAGGTGGTAATAAGTTGCTGTTGGATTGTAGTGGTGTTGGTGGTAAGGTAAGTGAAAGAAACATTTCACTTTCCAGTAATTGTGGTTGTTGTTGTTGTTGTTGTTGTTGTAGTATGCTATCAATTAAAATAATTTGATGTGCAATGTAAGCTAGGTCTGGTGCTAGTAAAGAAGAATTAATGTGATTATTAGCTACTGACCACTTCTTAGTAGTATTATCCCAAACATTAATCTGGTGCGAATTCTTATCACATATAATAGGTTTATATATAGCTAAAAAAAAATTATATTCCGTTATACCAAAATTCTGTAGGAAAGAAAAAGCTATTATAATCTGAGGAATTTTAGTAGGACGTGAATTACTATTAGCTGATGGTACTACCTGATAAGTGTCACTGTCAAACTCTTCCACATTTATATTCATGACAAAATCCGATCTTTGAGAATCAATTTTTTCTACTAGATCAAAAGCTTCTTTCATTGATACCACATCACTAACAATTAGAAGATTTAGAAGACACAAAATTATCCAATCTTCTAATTCTTCTTTTACTTGCTGGTGTTCCTGATATCGGTTAAGAAGATAGATGATTTCATAAAGTGGTCCAGTATCTAAGTGATTAAAATTTAAATCTCTAATTATTTGGGCTATAAAATAATTGTAGTCAGGAAATGTCATTCCCAGGGACTTTTGACGGGTCTTTTTAACATATAACAATGCTAAAAGATACAAGACAGTGTGAAGATGTTGTTTACTCTGCAAACATAAACGGGTTATATGTTCAATGGTAAATAGCTGAATTCGTTTCAAGAAAGAATTGGTATCTCGACTGATATTGCTACTGGCAACTGTTCCGCGAATAGATGTTTGCCTTAAAGGTTGAACTGTAAACACTTTTTCAATACGATTTGCTGTCATTTGTATTTTATCGTAGTCAAAGTTTGCCTCAGCGTCATTGTCATTTGTAAGAAGAATCAGGTAATGCGGAATTTCGTTAATATGTATAAAACTATTTGGATATTTTTCAAGTATAATTAAGAGTTGGTTATTCTCTTCTTGTTGTTCCTCTTGAAAATGAAGAGATTTATATATAGAAAGTTTATATTCCTTACTAAGTGTAACAAAAAATAAACCCACTATAATTTTATTGATAATATTGTTAACATTGGAAAACATGAAAAAATCTTCTTCTGTTATATCTGGTATTTTTTCTTCATCTCTCTCCCTAGAATTATCATAATTTTCATATATAGTAAAATAATTTTCGGCGTCATCAATATTTTCTTTGTTTTGCATAAATGTTTGAACATTTTTCTGAAAAACATCCAGAGCATATGTATCATCATCCAACCCGATAATAGTTGGGAATCCTCTAATGGATGAAGGTTCATGATATTTACAGATATCAATAATATCAATTCAATAATATTCAATAATATTTACAGATCAAACCAAAACCCTCAATCACGTGTACAACACCGTGGAAGTCTGGGACTGATAGACGCGATATCAGCAGACTTCAGCAGTTACTGCGCTCATGCTAAGTATATTTTCTTTCTTGATGTATCATTAGAGATTGTATATTTCGTGGGTAGTCTGTCGTTATATAGTGGGACGACACCAAATCCAACGTTAGTACCGCATTAATATTTATTCTCTGTTTTCATAAATATTGAGATCTAAGTAGCCTAGTTCAATGCTACGTAATATCCTTTAAATTACAGCTTGTATGTGAGGAGTCAACGAGTCGTTAACCGCATTCGTGTTATTCACCTCTAATGGCTTCTATGTGGAGATCCTGAGATCACCAGGACAAAGCACGAACGATGTCATAGAAATCGTCTTAAAGCTAAAACTTTTTGTACACATTTAATTATTCCATTTTATTATACAAATTCACAAGATTATCATATCGAATATTTTACCATATGATTATTGGAAATTGGTGTGTTTACGTAGATGATTGCTCTTTAATTTTAATAATCATTAATATTCTCTATTTGAATTTACCTATTGATTCTATAATAATTTAGGTCATAATATTATTTACTTAACAATGAACTGGTGACGAACCACACTAGTTCCTAGACGTATATGAAGTTCTAGCAATACCCCCTTCCCCCCCAATGTAGGTGTTTGAGGCTCTGACTTTAGTTAATTAATCATACAGTCCATTATTTATTTAAGTGATTATTCTTTCTAATACTTATCCATAGACACTGGTTCTTCCTTGTGTTTTCTAATGATCACTTTTTATTAGTTTCCCTCTTTTCTCAAAAGTGGGTGGTCCTTCGTTATTAAATAAAATAATTAAATAATTGAGTCACGCCCCAGATATCCCACAACTACACCATTTCACTACTCCACGCCACTAAACCATGCTACTACACTATGCCACTACACAATGCCACTACATCACGCTACTACACCACACCTCTACACCACGCCACTACACGCCATGGCACCGCGCAACATTACCACGTTACTACACCACGCCACTACGACATGCTTCTACACAATGCCACTACACCACGCTACTACACCACACATCTACACCACGCAATTACACCAAGCCACTACACCACACCACTACATAACACCCTACACCATGCTACACCACCATGATACTACACCACGCAACTACACCACACTCTACAACATGCTATTACACCAAGCTACTTCACCACGCCACTACTCCACGCTACTTCACAATGATACTATACCACACCATTACACCACTCAACAACACCATGCCACTTCACCATGCTACTTCACCATGCAACTACATCACACCAGTACACCACACAACTATACCATGCAACTACATCATGCCACTACACCATATCACTATACCATGCCACCACACCACAGCACTACATCACGCCACTACACCACACCACTATACCATGCCACTACACCTTGCCACAAATCTGCACCACTACACCATGCCACTACACCATGCCACTATACCACACCTTTACACCACACCTCAACATCATGCTACTAAATAATGCCACTCCGTCATGCGACTACACCAGGCTACTACCCCACACCACTACACCATGCCACTACACCACGCCTCACAGCAACACCGTACCACGCCATTACACCACACAACTTTACACTTCCACTACCCAACACCATGCCACTAGACCACACCACTACACCAAGAACCTATTCCAAGCCTTACACCACGCCATTACACTCCTCCCTATTCCATGCCACTAAACCACACCTCACACCACTACGCCACTATGCCTGCGACACTATACAACGCCTATCACAACGCCACTACACCACACCTTACACCATGCCACTACAACGCACCTTATACCATGCAACTACACCATGCTTTTACATCACGCCACTACACCATGCTACTACACCATGCTTCTACATCACGCCACTACACCATGCCATACATCACGCCTTACACCACGACACTGCACTCCACTTTACACCACTCAACGATACTCCATCTTACACCACAGCACTACATCACTTTAGTACACCACGCCTTTCACCACGCCACTACAACATGCCTTATACCATGCCACTATACCACGTCACTACGAAACTCCTTACACCGTGCCACTACACTATGCCAGAACACCAAGCCACTCCACCATGCTTTACACCACGCCACTACACAATGCATTGCACGATGCCACAACATCACACCACTACACCACGCCTAACACAACGCCACTACATAATGTCACTTCACCTCGCCACTACACCATGACTTACACGATGCAACTACACCATGCCTAACACCACACCACTACACCACGCCTTACTCAACGCCACTACACCATGCCATACACCACGCCACTACACCACGTCACTACACCACTCCTTACACGACGCCACCACAAGATGCAACTACCCCATGCCTTACACCATTCATCTACACCACGCCTTACATCATGCCACTACACTATGCCTTACACCACACCACTACACCACTCGTTACACAACGCTACTACACCATGCCACTACATGCCTTACACTATGCTACTACACCACTCCTCACACAACGTTACTACACCACGCCACTATACGCCTTCACTATGACACTACTCAACGCCTTACACCATGCCACTACACAACGCTTTTCATCATTCCACTACAACGCTCCTTACACATCGGCACTATATCTCGTCACTAAACCATGACTTACACCATGCCAATACACCAAGTAATTACACCATGCCACTTCATCATCTAACTACACCAAGCCATTACACCACGTAAGTACACGATGGCACTACATCACTCAAAACCACTACATCATCTTATTACACCATGCCACTACATCTTTCAACACCACTATACCATCCTATTACACGATGCCACTACACCATACCACTACACCATTACACTTGCCACTACACCACGCTTCTACACGATGCCAGTACACCATGTCACTACACCACACCACACCACTACACCATGCTGCTACACAATGCCACTACACCATTACACTTCCCACTACACAACGCTACTACACCACGGCACTACCCCACGCTACTAAACCACACAACTACGTCACGCCACTACACCCCGCCACTACATAACACCCTACACCATGCTAGTACACTATGCCACTACACCATGCTATTACACTGAGCTACTACACCACGCTACTACTCTACGCATCTTCACAATAATACTATACTATGCCCTTACACCACTCATCAACACCATGCTACTTCTCTATGCAACTACATCACGCCACTACACCACACCACTATATCATACCACTACACCACACCACTATTCAATGCCACTACCCCATGGCATTACATCACGCCACTACACCATGCCACTACATCATGCTACTAATCCACACAACTACACCATGCTATTACACCATGCCACTATTCCATGTCACTATACCACACCTCAACATAATGCTACTAAACAATGCCACTACATCATTTAACTACACCAGGCCACTACACCACACCACTACACCATGCTACTGCACCACGCTACACAGCTACACCACACCATGCCACTACACAACCCCACACCACCACACAATGCCTGTTGGTTATCTGGGGCTTTGACTCAAATATAGAATTATATAATTATGAAAATTAATATAATCGAAGGACCACCCACTTTTGAGAAAAGAGGGAAAACAAATAAAGGGTTTATAAGACTGACACTATAGAACCAGTGCCTATGTATGTTAAAACTATTTAACAATCACTTAAAGATAATGATTGACGTGGACTCAGGAGTTGAAAGGCAATTACAATATAGAACTCTTCAACGTAACTAGCTACAAATACATATGGAATTCTTCCTAAAATATCTATCACTGCAGAATTCTTCTGCAAACATTAATATAATATATTCCTATATAAATTGCTAGAAATAAATATTGCTGGAGAGGTGCCGTACTGGATTTTTGTAGTAATGGCTCAACATTACCCTAAATTTTCCTAAACTATAACATGTGATCACAGTGTTACAAAAAGGTTACTAATAGTTGCCGGGCCAAGTGTCCGTTGATGTAGGAACGATTCCAGGTCCCTCGTCTTCAGCTGCCGTGATAAAACGTCAATTACGGGCTGGAGAATTGATTAGTTTCTTGGACACTGCGTGATGTGCCGAAATTAACGTGGCACCGCTAGCGTGGCTGTAGGAACGAAAATTAAAGATACTACTCAAGTTCCTTGCAATGGTGCTTTTCTCTTGCACATTGGTAACATCCCGCTAATATGGCGTCGTCCACACAAGTGGCGTCTCCTTCCTCCCCTCCCTGGCTGCGATACGCATTCGCAATCCGCTCAAAGTATTCTCGAGTTTAAAGTATTGTATTTTACTTATAATTAATCAAGGAAGTAAGGACTGGTGACAAGTGTGTATGTCACTAATAAATGTATTAAGGTGCAATATATTTTTGCACAATGCAAGTCAGCTTATTAAGACTGCATATATAAGATAAGATAAGAAATATTGTATGAATCGTTTTATACTATAATAATTTCCACTGTAGTTATTAATACACCTAAATGAACGAATTCAGTAAGCAATAATATGCTATGTAAATAATCAACTAAATAAACGATTATCCTTAGTAAAGAAACGTAATTAAATAAACTCTGTTTAGATGCAACTAAATGTGGAGAGATTCATGTTATAGCCTGTCGACTCTTGCGTCGTCACTCTGACTAGGAAGAATTTGGCAAATATGGCTTCGCAGTGGAAACATTAATTGAATTAATTCTACATATTAGTATTAGTAGTGTTAGTAATTACTATGGGTTAATGCAATAATTGACTGCCCTCCCAGTGTTGTTGCCTGTCTGGCTGCGTGCTGACGTGGCCGTTTTGACATGGGGGGCCTTGCAATTCCTCCTGTTTTGCAGGTGAATTCCGTGGGACTAGAATTCTCGTGCAAGGCTGGTTATCCGACCATTGAGTTGGTGGTGTGCGACATGCTTCGTGTCCCAGTGGAGGCTGTATATGGAGTTGAGCTTGTTACGGCCCACCGGGTGATTGTTAAGTTCGTGCGGGAGGTGGAGTATCGGGATTTCCTCCGGTGGAACGAAGGGCGTTCGTTGCAGTTGCCGGATGGCGCCGGCTCCGTTACGGTCTCGGACCGAAGTGGTGTCCTGACATATGTCAGTGTGCACGGTGCGCCCCTGGAGTTCCCTGAAGACCCTCTCCGGCGCTTCTTCGGGAGGTATGGTGCTGTTATCAGTGTGCGGGTGAATACGCTTTCCTCGGGAAAGTATGCTGGGAAGCAGACGAACGTCCGTACCTTAGGTATGCGCCTGCGGTCGGATATCCCATCTTCTGTCCGGCTGCTGGGTTACTACGTTCGGGTGTATTATGCCCGGCAGCCCCATACTTGTTTCCTGTGTGGCCAGTTAGGGCATCAGGCTGCCGGGTGCTCTGAGGCCCCTGCTGCCCCTGTTAACTTGTTTCGGGAAGAGGATTTCCCGCCGCTCCCTCAGGGCGTGGATTCCGGAGATGAAGAGGGGCAGGTCCCATTCACTGCTGATGCGGCCCCCCCTGTGTCACCCGACATGCACCCGGTGGTTGTTGTCCCTCCGCCGAGTGTTCCAGTGGCTCCTGTCGCTGGTCACTTCGCTGTGCCAGTTGCTCCCGAGGATCTTCCGGATGGTCTCTGCGGGTCGTCTGCGTCTTCCTCGACTCCTGCTGCTGCGCCTGGTCCTGCACCCTCGCCGGGTGTTACGGCTTTGCTGGGTGTTGGGGGGCTGCGGAGCGTTCTGTTGTGTGCGGCCCAGTTCCCCATGTGGTTGAGGCTGCTGCTGTCCTGAGACGGGCGTTTGTTCGCCCAGTTCGTGAGGCCCGTGGTTCTGGGTCCGCCTCCGGTTGTGAGGATGTGCGGCCAGTGCCCAAGCATTCCAGGCGTTCTTCTACTGCTTGGGCTGATGTGGAGGATTACAACGCAGGTGGAGCTTCGGGAGATGATGTGGCGATTCCGGGTACTTCGCGCTCTACGTCGCTGGTGGTGGCTGATGTACATGTGTCTGCTGTTGACCATGGTTGTGCGTCTGATTTACCTCCTATTATTTCTCCTGCAGAAGGTTCTACGCTGTGGGAGGTGGTTGCTCCTACGGACGTGGGTGGTGTGGGTTCTGGTGCGAGCCGAGGCATCAAGCTGGTGCTGAAGAAGGATGCCAAGCGTGGGGGGGTCCCAGCAGGTACAACGTTCGGTGGTTGACGCGGGGCCCTGTGAGGCAGCTGAGGAGGCTCCCAGTGCGCTGCCCATTGCCCGGCCTCGTGGGAAGGTGCCTCTCCCTATCATCTTGGCCTCCGGAGTGGCGCATGATGATGAGCATCCTTTGCGGTTTGACATCGTTGACCGCGTGTGTCCTGTTCCGTGGTGCCCTTCTTCCGTCTGGGTTCGGCGGGCTCGGTGTTTTATTGTGGGTGTGCCGGAGTTAATGCCAGATCCTCGTACGGTTCGTAATGATCCTGTTACGGAGGACGTCATGTTACTTTGGAAGGCGTATTGTATTCGATTCCCGGCGGCGGAGTGGCCAGATAAGTATGAGAAATTTTAGTAGTCTGTGTGCTTGCTGTGTGTTTGGTGAGTGCTTGGACCTGTGGTTTGTTTGAAATGTGTTGTACCTATTGTGCGCCCTTCAGGCCGGTGTTATGTTTGTTCTCATGACCGTTGTTCTGTTGTATTTCTTCTATTTCTGCTATTGTTTCTTTTTCTTGTGTTTCATTATGTTTCTGTTTTTGTTGTAGGCCCTTCAGGCCGGTGTTTAGTGTCTTTGTATAAATTTGTATTGATTTGTTTTGTGCTGAAGTGTCTTGTTATGTTTCTTGCTGCACTTTGTTGTTTTATTCTCGGTCCTTCAGGCCAGTGCATGTAAGTTGTTGTGTTTGTACCTGTTTTGTTTTCAGGTGTGCGTGTTATGATTGTTTATTATTATTGTTTATTATGGCCTCGCCCTTTGTTTACGAGGCGGATGGCTTGGTGTGTGTTTTTTATTACTGTATTATTTGTGTTGTGCGTTTGACCTGGTGTTTTTATATTGCTTTACCTGTTGTACGTGTTTGTTCTTTATGTTTTGTTTGAAATGTATTGTGTTTGTCCTGTTCTGTTTCCTGCTATGCCTCTTGATGTATGTTTGGTTTTTCTGGGGGGTTTTGTTTTGTGATGTTAATGTGATTACTAGTTTGCCATTGAATTATGTTTTGTGCTTTGATGTATGCTGTATTTTTCTATGTTTTTCTCGTGTATGTGTTTTGTTGTGCTATGCTGTCGGCCCTTCTGGCCGGTGGTCTATTGTTTTCCTTTGTTATGTATTCTGTATTGTTTTTATTGTATTTAAATTGCATGCTTTGGATGTAAAAATGAAAAAAAAATAAAAAATGTGGAGAGATTCATGTTATAGCCTGTCGACTCTTGCGTCGTCACTATGACTAGGAAGAATTTGGCAAATATGGCTTCACAGTGGAAACATTAATTGAATTAATTCTACATATTAGTATTAGTAGTGTTAGTAATTACTATGGGTTACATAATTAATGAAATAATTATGTATTATAATACAAGAATGATGTATTAGTGTCAGAAAATTTCCAACAATGCCCCCTACACCACGCCACTACACCACGTTACAACACTACACACATACCACACCCTCACACCACCATGTTCAACTCATGTTGAATAAAATAAATGTGAACTGTATTATACACATCATGTTTTATTTCTACTAAATATAGAAATATATTGTTTATATATTTCTACATTTATATATACTATCAATCAATCACAAAAACTACTTTTATGCAATATTTAAGGTTGCCCCAAAATTTAAAATTTTGTTTAGCCAACGTTTAGTGCAGTAAGTTGTGGCAACCTATTACAATCACACATAATGACATAGCTAATACGACAAAACAAACGTTACCACTGCTTCAAACACTTTCCAGGTACGATGTGGCTACCTTAAATTGTTTGCTGGATAGTGAAGGATAATTTTTTTTTTTTTTTTTTTTTTTTTTTTTTTTTTTTTTTTTTTTTTTTTTTTTTTTTTTTTTTTTTTTTTTTTTTTTTTTTTTTTTTTTTTTTTTTTGAGAGATATATACAGAGTTTTTACATTTTTGTACAGCCACTAGTACGCGTAGCGCTTCGGGCAGGTCCCTGGAATACGATCCCCTGCCGCGAAGAATCGTTTTTTTCATCCAAGTACACATTTTACTGTTGAGGTTAAACAGAGGCTACAGTTAAGGAATTGCGCCCAGTAAATCCTCCCCGGCCAGGATACGAACCCATGACATAGCGCTCGCGGAACGCCAGGCGAATGTCTTACCAATTCACACTATTCAATTACCAATTACAATATTCACTCACACCGAAAATTTAAGGACGCTCCATATGCCTTAGGCTGTATTCATTCGGGAGCAGACCCCATTAATCAGCATTCATATGAATTTAACTTTGAGCCTGCAGCTGTTTAACGGTCCTCCATTGACCAAGTGGGAAGATAGCAGACCCAGAAGGAAGACAACAGGCCCAGGGGGAAGAGAGCAGACCTAGTGAACTACTAGATGCCATGCATTAATCACCTTACTCTATCCTTCGGTACTTCCTACGATTAATAATGTTAGATGAATCGTAAAGTGACGTGAACTCAAACTTATAAATGTCTATGTTTTTGCATGAAATCTAGATTATACAATGGGACAGTCAAGGATTCAAAAACAAAGCTTAAACACTCAAACGCTTAAAGCAGTGCTTCTCTGGGATCACATTGATATTATTTTACTTCTAGAAACACTTACCAAGACTGAAAGTAGTATCAATCAATATCTCAGTGTATCAAGGTTATCACAGCCCAATTGCACAAGGTATCATCAGAGGCATTTCAATACTAGTAAGAAATCATATCAAGACCACGCCAATCACAGACAAGCCTTACTGTGGTGAGGACGTCGAAATTAAGTGAGTTAATCTCGCTATGAGGAACTCAATGCTGTCCATCTTCAATCTATACAGGAGCCATAGAGAACACGATATCCATCTCTCTGCAGTCTTTGAAAAT
>NW_025552364.1:0-23932 GCF_020424385.1 Procambarus clarkii
GGGGGGTGGGCTGGGGCTCTGCTAGCACTCAGCTGCTAGGGGCTCAAAAGGCCGAATACTCAGCCCCTCCGACTCCCGGGATTCACCGGAGTCTCCTTGGTCACACAGGAGAGGACCAACAATGCCCACCACCGCAGGTCTTTGCTTCCACCACAAAAGGGGTGCCACTGATTCACCCTGGAAGCCCTTCAGTCAAACTCGGGGAAACTGCTGTTAACAGTTCCGGCCTAGACCCGTGGGGGAGTGAAGGAAGACTCAGGCTTACCTTATAACCATAACCTCCCTGAGTCTTGCCTGTCAGACAAAAAAGATTGCAGGAAGTCCTTTCCCGCCTGTCTTCTCTATCTTCTTCTTAGCAAGGTCGCCAGCTGGGTTATTACATCTGCACCCCAGCAATGCAGTTCAGTGGGTGTATTATATATTGTTTGTTGCTAGAAGGTTGCTACTCCCATAGATCTGCTATTGGACTGTCGGCCCAGGGTACTCTCCCAGGAAGGTCTGTGTGGCTTTACCTCTCTCTAGCCACTACGTTACTAGTTGCCACCATTCAGGCACTGATACTGATCGGATGGCTAAGGGTACACTTTTATATAAGTCTGTGCTGTTTTTACCACTCTCCAGGCAATAAGAACTTCTATAGAGAACGTGGTGTTCCCTAGGTGGTACTATGATAACCTTCGTGTATGCTCATAGAGAAATATTATAATGGAGGCACACTTAAACACAATGATAAAAGGTGTGAATTTACTGACACAAATTACACGATCACACATACAATCACAAGTAATACATGAATATGAAAATATGGATAATAAATCTGGAGATCGTCAGCAACTCTTCTTCCACGACCTCCAACACTCCTTCAACTGGGCAGAAAGACAGGAGTCACACACTCTCTCACAGAAGGGCCTCTTCACCACGTCGGCACCTCTTCTTCACTGTCCTGCCGTCCACACACACTGTCCTCTCCAACAGTCTTGGACACAAGCTGCCCTGCAGCCTATTCTACTACTAAAGTATTAATGTCCTATTGCCACATACATAAGTGAATATTGTGGCCTATCTAACCTACTCACACAAGGGGTAATGGGAGGGAAAGTGATCTACCTTTACATTCCTGGCTCACGACCCCTGTCCCTCGATGGTGTGAGGTTCCCACGCTTCCTGAGTCGATCATTGACGATCCAGGAACGTTCCACAGGTCCTCAGGTGTCGTGAAGCCTTCGCGTCGTCGCCGTTCCAATCCCTGAGATTCAGCTACCCCAATCCTGGTTCATCAATGGGCACTGAGCTAATCACTATTTTCACACACTCGCCCCTTCCACAAGGCGTTGCTCCTTGTCCTAGGAACGGTGTCGTCCCTCCAAAACCCTCGGTGGATGTGACCCGGTCACAGCTAGGCCTGCCCGCCACACCTTCCAGGCCCTCAACGTCCAGCGTCGCCACCCAGCGTCATCGCCGAATATTTTCCAAGTTTGGCACTCTTTTGCTCAATAAACTTGGTTCCTTTTTGCTTCCCAGAAGTGCGGGGTCTCCAATATATAAGGTGGGTTGCGATGGCTAGCTCTAATCCACTGAGAAAGGCTTGTAGAGCCTCAAATCCTTGAGAGCTGACCGAGGTGCGTCCTCTCGCCTCCACGGTCAGGTCAACTCTGAGGTTGGCGCCGCCCGGGGCACTCGGTGACGTCACGGCGTTCTCTGATTGATCGCCCGTGACCCAAGCCACCCAATCCGCACACGGCTAGCGTCCCTTCCAAAATGTCATATCTGCAGTAGGGGATACTCTTTGATTTTATATCAGGGCGCCAATTTCCCCTTACTTACAACTTATAATGTAACTTTCTCCCTTAACTGGCAGCCGGTCTGGTCGCCACATACATCAAGACTCCCTGTACCTCAGAGAAACAGTAGGGAGAGTTGATATGACTCTTAAAGCAGGCAAACGAGATAGGAGAGGGCACCGTAAAAATATATATATATATATATATATATATATATATATATATATATATATATATATATATATATATATATATATATATATATATATATATATATATATATATATTTATATATATATATACATATATTATTAAATATGACCGAAAAAGTAAGATAAATAATTCTAACACGAATTTTCTCAATCTTTCGTACATTTCTTTTCACTGTTGGTGGTAATTCAAAAATCAATTCTCAAATTCATTTTTATTTTTAGTCTTATTACATTTTCAAAGACTTTAGTTTAAACAACACAACTGAATAGAACTTACACATCTCCGATTTGTTTATATCTACATTTGAGTGAGGTGGATGGGGTGAGGTGGTATTTAATAAGGTATTAATTTCATCAACACAAGACAGAACACGAAACAATGGGTATTGAATAGAAGTGATTGTAGAAAGACTATTGGTCCATATTTCTTGATGCTTCTATATTGGAGCAGAGTCTTGAGGTGGGTAGAATATAGTTGTGCATTAATTCCTGTTGATTGCTGGTGTTGACTTCTTGATGTGTAGTGCCTCGCAAACGTCAAGCCGCCTGCTATCGCTGTATCTATCGATGATTTCTGTGTTGTTTACTAGGATTTCTCTGGCGATGGTTTGGTTGTGGGAAGAGATTATATGTTCCTTAATGGAGCCCTGTTGCTTATGCATCGTTAAACGCCTAGAAAGAGATGTTATTGTCTTGCCTATATACTGGGTTTTTTGGAGCTTACAGTCCCCAAGAGGGCATTTGAAGGCATAGACGACGTTGGTCTCTTTTAAAGCGTTCTGTTTGTGTCTGGAGAGTTTCTCATGAGTAGGCTGGCCATTTTTCTGGTTTTATAGTAAATCGTCAGTTGTATCCTCTGATTTTTGTCTGTAGGGATAACGTTTCTATTAACAATATCTTTCAGGACCCTTTCCTCCGTTTTATGAGCTGTGGAAAAGAAGTTCCTGTAAAATAGTCTAATAGGGGGTATAGGTAAGGCAGAAGAACTCTGTAGGGTAAGGCAGGTCCTAGTCAACAACGGCTTCTCCAATGGTTTCGTCGAAGACATCATAAGAAGGAAAGTGAAACGCCATGCAACCTCTGAAGAGACAACCAACACAACCCTATACCCCTATTAGACTATTTTACAGGAACTTCTTTTCCACAGCTCATAAAACGGAGGAAAGGGTCCTGAAAGATATTGTTGATAGAAACGTTATCCCTACAGACAAAAATCAGAGGATACAACTGACGATTTACTATAAAACCAGAAAAAAAACGGCCAGCCTACTCATAACTTTTAAAAAGTTAAAAAATAACTTTTTTTTTTAAATTAAAGTGTATGTTTATGTTTTAAAAAACAAAAAGAATGCCGAGTATTTAAAAACATAAATGTGTCAACTACAGAACTTTGGTCTTTCCAATGACATCAGAACAACTTGGTGAGGGTTGGTGCCCTGTGACTGTGGTGTGAGGGCTGGTGCCCTGTGACTGTGGTGTGAGGGTTGGTGCCCTATGACTGTGGTCTGAGGGTTTTTGCCCTGTGACTGTGGTGTGAGGGCTGGTGCCCTGTGACTGTGGTGTGAGGGTTGGTGCCCTGTGACTGTGGTCTGAGGGTTTTTGCCCTGTGACTGTGGTCTGATTGTTTTTGCCCTGTGACTGTGTTCTGAGGGTTGGTGCCCTGTGACTGTGGTCTGATTGTTTTTGCCCTGTGACTGTGTGTCTGAGGGTTGGTGCCCTGCGACTGTGTGTCTGAGGGTTGGTGCCCTGTGACTGTGGTCTGAGGGTTGGTGCCCAGTGACTGTGTGTCTGAGTGTTGGTGCCCTGTGACTGTGGTCTGAGGGTTGGTGCCCTGTAACTGTGGTCTGAGGGTTGGTGCCCTGTGACTGTGGTCTGGGGGTTGGTGTCCTGTGACTGTGGTCTGATTGTTTTTGCCCTGTGACTGTGTTCTGAGGGTTGGTGCCCTGTGACTGTGGTCTGATTGTTTTTGCCCTGTGACTGTGTTCTGAGGGTTGGTGCCCTGTGACTGTGGTCTGATTGTTTTTGCCCTGTGACTGTGTGTCTGAGGGTTGGTGCCCTGTGACTGTGTGTCTGAGGGTTGGTGCCCTGTGACTGTGGTCTGAGGGTTGGTGCCCTGTGACTGTGTGTCTGAGGGTTGGTGCCCTGTGACTGTGGTCTGAGGGTTGGTGCCCTGTGACTGTGGTCTGAGGGTTGGTGCCCTGTGACTGTGGTCTGAGGGTTGGTGCCCTGTGAATGTGTGTCTGAGGGTTGGTGCCCTGTGACTGTGTGTCTGAGGGTTGGTGCCCTGTGACTGTGTGTCTGAGGGTTGGTGCCCTGTGACTGTGTGTCTGAGGGTTGGTGCCCTGTGACTGTGGTCTGAGGGTTGGTGCCCTGTGACTGTGTGTCTGAGGGTTGGTGCCCTGTGACTGTGTGTCTGAGGGTTGGTGCCCTGTGACTGTGTCTGAGGGTTGGTGCCCTGTGACTGTGGTCTGAGGGCTGGTGCCCTGTGACTGTGGTCTGAGGGTTGGTGCCCTGTGACTGTGGTCTGAGGGTTGGTGCCCTGTGACTGTGTGTCTGAGGGTTGGTGCCCTGTGACTGTGTGTCTGAGGGTTGGTGCCCTGTGACTGTGTGTCTGAGGGTTGGTGCCCTGTGACTGTGGTCTGAGGGCTGGTGCCCTGTGACTGTGGTCTGAGGGTTGGTGCCCTGTGACTGTGTCTGAGGGTTGGTGCCCTGTGACTGTGTGTCTGAGGGCTGGTGCCCTGTGACTGTGTGTCTGAGGGTTGGTGCCCTGTGACTGTGTGTCTGAGGGTTGGTGCCCTGTGACTGTGGTCTGAGGGCTGGTGCCCTGTGACTGTGGTCTGAGGGTTGGTGCCCTGTGACTGTGGTCTGAGGGTTGGTGCCCTGTGACTGTGTGTCTGAGGGTTGGTGCCCTGTGACTGTGTGTCTGAGGGTTGGTGCCCTGTGACTGTGGTCTGAGGGCTGGTGCCCTGTGACTGTGGTCTGAGGGCTGGTGCCCTGTGACTGTGGTCTGAGGGTTGGTGCCCTGTGACTGTGGTCTGAGGGTTGGTGCCCTGTGACTGTGGTCTGAGGGTTGGTGCCCTGTGACTGTGTGTCTGAGGGTTGGTGCCCTGTGACTGTGGTCTGAGGGTTGGTGCCCTGTGACTGTGGTCTGAGGGCTGGTGCCCTGTGACTGTGGTCTGAGGGTTGGTGCTCTGTGACTGTGGTCTGAGGGCAGGTGCCCTGTGACTGTGTGTCTGAGGGTTTGTGCCCTGTGACTGTGTGTCTGAGGGTCGGTGCCCTGTGACTGTGGTCTGAGGGCTGGTTCTCGGTGACTGTGTGTCTGAGGGTTGGTGCCCTGTGACTGTGGTCTGAGGGCTGGTGCCCGGTGACTGTGTGTCTGAGGGTTGGTGCCCTGTGACTGTGTGTCTGAGGGTTGGTGCCCTGTGACTGTGGTCTGAGGGTTGGTGCCCTGTGACTGTGGTCTGAGGGCTGGTGCCCTGTGACTGTGGTCTGAGGGTTGGTGCCCTGTGACTGTGGTCTGAGGGTTGGTGCCCTGTGACTGTGGTCTGAGGGCTGGTTCTCGGTGACTGTGTGTCTGAGGGTTGGTGCCCTGTGACTGTGGTCTGAGGGTTGGTGCCCTGTGACTGTGGTCTGAGGGTTTTTGCCCTGTGACTGTGGTCTGATTGTTTTTGCCCTGTGACTGTGTTCTGAGGGTTGGTGCCCTGTGACTGTGTCTGAGGGTTGGTGCCCTGTGACTGTGGTCTGAGGGCTGGTGCCCTGTGACTGTGGTCTGAGGGTTGGTGCCCTGTGACTGTGGTCTGAGGGTTGGTGCCCTGTGACTGTGTGTCTGAGGGTTGGTGACTGTGTTTCTGAGGGTTGGTGCCCTGTGACTGTGTGTCTGAGGGTTGGTGCCCTGTGACTGTGGTCTGAGGGTTGGTGCCCTGTGACTGTGGTCTGAGGGTTGGTGCCCTGTGACTGTGTCTGAGGGTTGGTGCCCTGTGACTGTGTGTCTGAGGGATGGTGCCCTGTGACTGTGGTCTGAGGGTTGGTGCCCTGTGACTGTGGTCTGAGGGTTGGTGCCCTGTGACTGTGGTCTGAGGGTTGGTGCCCTGTGACTGTGGTCTGAGGGTTGGTGCCCTGTGACTGTGTCTGAGGGCTGGTGCCCCTGTGACTGTGGTCTGAGGGTTGGTGCCCTGAGGGTCTTGGTGCCCTGTGACTGTGGTCTGAGGGCCCTGTGGTGCCCTGTGACTGTGGTCTGAGGGTTGGTGCCCTGTGACTGTGTGTCTGAGGGTTGGTGCCCTGTCTGACTGTGTGTCTGAGGGTTGCCCTGTGACTGTGGTCTGAGGGTTGGTGCCCTGGTGCCCTGTGACTGTGTGTCTGAGGGTTGGTGCCTGTGACTGTGTGTCTGAGGGTTGGTGCTCTGTGACTGTGGTCTGAGGGTGGTGCCCTGTGACTGTGGTCTTGGTGCCCTGTGACTGTGGTCTGAGGGTGGTGCCCTGTGACTGTGGTCTGAGGGGTGACTGTGGTCTGAGGGCTGGTGCCCTGTGACTGTGGTCTGGTGCCCTGTGACTGTGGTCTGAGGGTTGGTGCCCCGTGACTGTGGTCTGAGGGTTGGTGCTCTGTGACTGTGGTCTGAGGGTTGGTGCCCTGTGACTGTGGTCTGAGGGTTGGTGCCCTGTGACTGTGGTCTGAGGGTTGGTGCCCGGTGACTGTGGTCTGAGGGTTGGTGCCCTGTGACTGTGGTCTGAGGGTTGGTGCCCTGTGACTGTGGTCTGAGGGTTGGTGCCCTGTGACTGTGGTCTGAGGGTTGGTGCCCTGTGACTGTGGTCTGAGGGTTGGTGCCCTGTGACTGTGTGTCTGAGGGTTGGTGCCCTGTGACTGTGGTCTGAGGGTTGGTGCCCTGTGACTGTGGTCTGAGGGCTGGTGCCCTGTGACTGTGTGTCTGAGGGTTGGTGCCCTGTGATTGTGTGTCTGAGGGTTGGTGCCCTGTGACTGTGGTCTGAGGGCTGGTTCTCGGTGACTGTGTGTCTGAGGGTTGGTGCCCTGTGACTGTGGTCTGAGGGCTGGTGCCCTGTGACTGTGTGTCTGAGGGCTGGTGCCCGGTGACTGTGTGTCTGAGGGTTGGTGCCCTGTGACTGTGGTCTGAGGGTTGGTGCCCTGTGACTATGTGTCTGAGGGTTGGTGCCCTGTGACTGTGTGTCTGAGGGTTGGTGCCCTGTGACTGTGTGTCTGAGGGTTGGTGCCCTGTGACTGTGGTCTGAGGGTTGGTGCCCTGTGACTGTGGTCTGAGGGCTGGTGCCCTGTGACTGTGGTCTGAGGGTTGGTGCCCTGTGACTGTGGTCTGAGGGTTGGTGCCCTGTGACTGTGGTCTGAGGGCTGGTTCTCGGTGACTGTGTGTCTGAGGGTTGGTGCCCTGTGACTGTGGTCTGAGGGTTGGTGCCCTGTGACTGTGGTCTGAGGGTTGGTGCCCTGTGACTGTGGTCTGAGGGTTGGTGCCCTGTGACTGTGGTCTGAGGGTTGGTGCCCTGTGACTGTGGTCTGAGGGTTGGTGCCCTGTGACTGTGTGTCTGAGGGTTGGTGCCCTGTGACTGTGGTCTGAGGGCTGGTGCCCGGTGACTGTGTGTCTGAGGGTTGGTGCCCTGTGACTGTGTGTCTGAGGGTTGGTGCCCTGTGACTGTGGTCTGAGGGCTGGTTCTCGGTGACTGTGTGTCTGAGGGTTGGTGCCCTGTGACTGTGGTCTGAGGGTTGGTGCCCTGTGACTGTGGTCTGAGGGCTGGTTCTCGGTGACTGTGTCTGAGGGTTGGTGCCCTGTGACTGTGGTCTGAGGGCTGGTGCCCTGTGACTGTGTGTCTGAGGGTTGGTGCCCTGTGACTGTGGTCTGAGGGTTGGTGCCCTGTGACTGTGTGTCTGAGGGTTGGTGCCCTGTGACTGTGGTCTGAGGGCTGGTGCCCTGTGACTGTGGTCTGAGGGTTGGTGCCCTGTGACTGTGGTCTGAGGGTTGGTGCCCTGTGACTGTGTGTCTGAGGGTTGGTGCCCTGTGACTGTGTGTCTGGGGGTTGGTGCCCTGTGACTGTGGTCTGAGGGCTGGTGCCCTGTGACTGTGGTCTGAGGGCTGGTGCCCTGTGACTGTGGTCTGAGGGTTGGTGCCCTGTGACTGTGGTCTGAGGGTTGGTGCCCTGTGACTGTGGTCTGAGGGTTGGTGCCCTGTGACTGTGTGTCTGAGGGTTGGTGCCCTGTGACTGTGGTCTGAGGGTTGGTGCCCTGTGACTGTGGTCTGAGGGCTGGTGCCCTGTGACTGTGGTCTGAGGGTTGGTGCTCTGTGACTGTGGTCTGAGGGCAGGTGCCCTGTGACTGTGTGTCTGAGGGTTTGTGCCCTGTGACTGTGTGTCTGAGGGTTGGTGCCCTGTGACTGTGGTCTGAGGGCTGGTTCTCGGTGACTGTGTGTCAGAGGGTTGGTGCCCTGTGACTGGGGTCTGAGGGTTGGTGCCCTGTGACTGTGTGTCTGAGGGTTGGTGCCCTGTGACTTTGTGTCTGAGGGTTGGCGCCCTGTGACTGTGGTCTGAGGGTTGGTGCCCTGTGACTGTGGTCTGAGGGTTGGTGCCCTGTGACTGTGGTCTGAGGGTTGGTGCTCTGTGACTGTGGTCTGAGGGTTGGTGCCCTGTGACTGTGGTCTGAGGGCTGGTTCTCGGTGACTGTGTGTCTGAGGGTTGGTGCCCTGTGACTGTGGTCTGAGGGTTGGTGCCCTGTGACTGTGGTCTGAGGGTTTTTGCCCTGTGACTGTGGTCTGATTGTTTTTGCCCTGTGACTGTGTTCTGAGGGTTGGTGCCCTGTGACTGTGTCTTAGGGTTGGTGCCCTGTGACAGTGGTCTGAGGACTGGTGCCCTGTGACTGTGGTCTGAGGGTTGGTGCCCTGTGACTGTGGTCTGAGGGTTGGTGCCCTGTGACTGTGTGTCTGAGGGTTGGTGCCCTGTGACTGTGTTTCTGAGGGTTGGTGCCCTGTGACTGTGTGTCTGAGGGTTGGTGCCCTGTGACTGTGGTCTGAGGGCTGGTGCCCTGTGACTGTGGTCTGAGGGTTGGTGCCCTGTGACTGTGTCTGAGGGTTGGTGCCCTGTGACTGTGTGTCTGAGGGCTGGTGCCCTGTGACTGTGGTCTGAGGGTTGGTGCCCTGTGACTGTGGTCTGAGGGTTGGTGCCCTGTGACTGTGGTCTGAGGGTTGGTGCCCTGTGACTGTGTGTCTGAGGGTTGGTGCCCTGTGACTGTGTGTCTGAGGGCTTGTGCTCTGTGACTGTGGTCTGAGGGTTGGTGCCCTGTGACTGTGGTCTGAGGGTTGGTGCCCTGTGACTGTGTGTCTGAGGGTTGGTGCCCTGTGACTGTGGTCTGAGGGTTGGTGCCCTGTGACTGTGGTCTGAGGGTTGGTGCCCTGTGACTGTGGTCTGAGGGTTGGTGCTCTGTGACTGTGGTCTGAGGGTTGGTGCCCTGTGACTGTGGTCTGAGGGTTGGTGCCCTGTGACTGTGGTCTGAGGGTTGGTGCCCTGTGACTGTGGTCTGAGGGTTGGTGCCCTGTGACTGTGGTCTGAGGGTTGGTGCCCTGTGACTGTGGTCTGAGGGTTGGTGCCCTGTGACTGTGGTCTGAGGGTTGGTGCCCTGTGACTGTGGTCTGAGGGTTGGTGCCCTGTGACTGTGTGTCTGAGGGTTGGTGCCCTGTGACTGTGGTCTGAGGGTTGGTGCCCTGTGACTGTGGTCTGAGGGCTGGTGCCCTGTGACTGTGTGTCTGAGTGTTGGTGCCCTGTGATTGTGTGTCTGAGGGTTGGTGCCCTGTGACTGTGGTCTGAGGGCTGGTTCTCGGTGACTGTGTGTCTGAGGGTTGGTGCCCTGTGACTGTGGTCTGAGGGCTGGTGCCCTGTGACTGTGTGTCTGAGGGTTGGTGCCCTGTGACTGTGTGTCTGAGGGTTGGTGCCCTGTGACTGTGGTCTGAGGGTTGGTGCCCTGTGACTTTGTGTCTGAGGGTTGGTGCCCTGTGACTGTGTGTCTGAGGGTTGGTGCCCTGTGACTGTGTGTCTGAGGGTTGGTGCCCTGTGACTGTGGTCTGAGGGTTGGTGCCCTGTGACTGTGGTCTGAGGGCTGGTGCCCTGTGACTGTGGTCTGAGGGTTGGTGCCCTGTGACTGTGGTCTGAGGGTTGGTGCCCTGTGACTGTGGTCTGAGGGCTGGTTCTCGGTGACTGTGTGTCTGAGGGTTGGTGCCCTGTGACTGTGGTCTGAGGGTTGGTGCCCTGTGACTGTGGTCTGAGGGTTGGTGCCCTGTGACTGTGGTCTGAGGGTTGGTGCCCTGTGACTGTGGTCTGAGGGTTGGTGCCCTGTGACTGTGGTCTGAGGGTTGGTGCCCTGTGACTGTGTGTCTGAGGGTTGGTGCCCTGTGACTGTGGTCTGAGGGCTGGTTCTCGGTGACTGTGTGTCTGAGGGTTGGTGCCCTGTGACTGTGTGTCTGAGGGTTGGTGCCCTGTGACTGTGGTCTGAGGGCTGGTTCTCGGTGACTGTGTGTCTGAGGGCTGGTGCCCTGTGACTGTGGTCTGAGGGCTGGTGCCCTGTGACTTTGTGTCTGAGGGTTGGTGCCCTGTGACTGTGGTCTGAGGGTTGGTGCCCTGTGACTGTGGTCTGAGGGCTGGTTCTCGGTGACTGTGTGTCTGAGGGTTGGTGCCCTGTGACTGTGGTCTGAGGGCTGGTGCCCTGTGACTGTGGTCTGAGGGCTGGTTCTCGGTTACTATGTGTCTGAGGGTTGGTGCCCTGTGACTGTGTGTCTGAGGGTTGGTGCCCTGTGACTGTGGTCTGAGGGCTGGTTCTCGGTGACTGTGTGTCTGAGGGCTGGTGCCCTGTGACTGTGTGTCTGTGGGTTGGTGCCCTGTGACTGTGTGTCTGAGGGTTGGTGCCCTGTAACTGTGGTCTGAGGGCTGGTTCTCGGTGACTGTGTGTCTGAGGGTTGGTGCCCTGTGACTGTGGTCTGAGGGCTGGTGCCCTGTGACTGTGGTCTGAGGGCTGGTTCTCGGTGACTGTGTGTCTGAGGGTTGGTGCCCTGTGACTGTGTGTCTGAGGGTTGGTGCCCTGTGACTGTGGTCTGAGGGCTGGTTCTCGGTGACTGTGTGTCTGAGGGCTGGTGCCCTGTGACTGTGTGTCTGAGGGTTGGTGCCCTGTGACTGTGTGTCTGAGGGTTGGTGCCCTGTGACTGTGGTCTGAGGGCTGGTTCTCGGTGACTGTGTGTCTGAGGGCTGGTGCCCTGTGACTGTGGTCTGAGGGCTGGTTCTCGGTGACTGTGTGTCTGAGGGCTGGTGCCCTGTGACTGTGGTCTGAGGGCTGGTTCTCGGTGACTGTGTGTCTGAGGGCTGATGCCCTGTGACTGTGGTCTGAGGGCTGGTTCTCGGTGACTGTGTGTCTGAGGGCTGGTGCCCTGTGACTGTGTGACCTCTTGTCTCTTTACCTTATCAGTCAAGTTGCAAAGTACTTCCATTTAAATTATTAAATTCACTCGTGCAACATTCAGTTGGATCTTTATTTTACTTCTAATTTGTTACTATTTTATGTGCATTTGCTTCTATTTATATGTCTTGCTATAATTACTTTGTTTTTACAGCAGATTTAGTATTTAACTGTTTCTGAAATTGCTTGTCTTATTGTATCGTGATCCCTCTGCATCTCTATGCACACTGATATTGATCCTGATCTAAATCTTCTGTCTAATATCTACACCAACTAGCACATTGATCATCATTATTGCAAGTATTACACAGCACACCAGGCTAAAGACAAACTCCAAAATAGCACCTGCTTATCCGTTTACAACCAAAATGTTAGATCACTTGGTAAACATTTTTTTTTTTTTTTGAGATGTATACAAGAGTTGTTACATTCTTGTACAGCCTCTAGTACGCGTAGCGTTTCAGGCAGGTCCCTGGAATACGATCCCCGCCGCGAAGAATCGTTGTTACAACCAAGTACCCATTTTACTGTTGAGTTAAACAGAGACTACAGTTAAGGATTTGCGCCCAGTAAATCCTCCCCGGCCAGGATACGAACCCATGACAAAGCGCTCGCGAAACGCCAGGCGAGTGTCTTACCACTACACCACGGAGACTGTTAAACGATATAAATGCGATATAAACGATCAGACATTTTGACGATATAAATGCATTACTCACAGCACTAGGTACTAACTTTTCGTTCATTATTTTAACAGAAACTTGCCTAAATAAAGACGATACCCAACTCTATAACTTAGCTGGTTATAAAGCCAATCACAACTGTAGGCCTAATAAAAAAAAAAAGGTGGTGGCACAGCTATATATTACCGAGATACATTTATCTGCAACAGTGTTATTAGTGACAGAGATGACTACTGTGAATATACTTTTGCTCAGTTTACAATTAAATCCCTTAAATCCTCTTTGACTATTGGAGCCATCTATAGATTTCCCAATACTAACATAGCTTCTTTCTCAGATAACCTAAGGAATCTTATTATAAACAACAATCTCAACAAAAACCACATCATTCCGGGAGGAGACTTCAATATTGACCTGGGTCAACAAAATTGCTCTCAAATTGACTTACCACTACACCACTGACTATTTCCTTAACAGCATGAACTCCTGTATGCTAATCCCCACAATCACCAAACCTACCCGAGTCACTCAAACATCAGCCACTACCGTGGATCACATATGGACAAACATAACAGCTCCCATTGTATCTGGTATAATTTACGACAGAACAACTGACCACTATCCTACCTTTCTCATAACGAACATGGATATAACACCACCAAAAAGCAAGACACTTTCATTCAGGTTACACAGTGAATCAGCTTTAGGCAATCTTACAAATGCACTTCACAATATTAACTGGGATTCTGAATTCAATAATACTCAGGATATAAATTCATTAGCTAACCTTTTCCTCTCCAAAACTCTAAGCCTCTACAACCTTCATTGTCCCCTTCTTACCAAGCAAGTAACTGACAAAAGATTAAACAATCCATGGCTCACAAGTGGCATTCTCAACTCGATCAACAAGAAGCATGAATATGAAAAGAAACTTAGGATTGGCATAGTTTCAAAGGAAGTAGCTAAAAGGTACTCATCAATGCTTACCAGTATCTTAAGAAAGGCAAAACTTTCATATTATGTGAATAGATTCAATGAAGCAAAGGCAACATGAAAAGCACATGGAAAACAATCTCTAGTATCCTAGGAACTAAACAACACTCACATAACCAAATAAAACTCTATAAAAATGGGTATACACCGTCAACTGATATAGAAATGGTAAATGAATTTAATAGCTTCTTTTTATCGGTTGGTGCTCATCTTGCCAGTAAAATCCCACAGATTCAGACAGATATTACCACATATCTCTCAGGCAGCTATCCAAACTCTCTTCTCCTTTCACCAATCAGCCCGGCAGATGTTGTGTCCATCATACACTCTCTAAAAACCAAGGCATGGAACATCAGTGAAATTCCGTCCATTGTATACAAGAGCGCCTCCCACGCCCTTGCACCACCTATAGCTCTGCTGTTCAACAAATCCCTTGAGTGTCATACCTTCCCTGATATCCTTAAAAAAGCAAGAGTAACGCCAGTTCATAAAGGAGGTAATCCGGCAGACATAAACAACTATAGACCAATATCGAACCTACCCATACTATCAAAAATATTTGAAAAAAATTATCTACAAACAGCTCTACTTCTATCTCGTAAAATTCGACATTCTTAGCCCCTGTCAGTTTGGCTTCCGCTCCCAAAAGAGTACCAACGATGCATTTATTAGTCTCCTTGATATAATTTACTCAGCCCTTTACTCAGACAAAAATGAGTTTCCGATTGATCTCTTCACTCTTCATTGATCTGAGAAAGGCCTTTGATACTGTTAATCACAATTACTTCTTACGTAAACTCCATCATGATAGTGAACTCCTCAGGCGACGCTGAGGTTCACTATCTTAACAGAATCGGCGGCATCAGGGAGAGGGTAAACATGCCCCTCACACCGCCCCAGAAACGCCTGAAAGGCAGCCTGATGGCGAAACTTGACCATGGCGCGGTTCCCTTGCAGCAGCTGGATGCCCACCAATTCCGACAACTGCACATGTAGAACATCCACTAGGGCAACACCAACCAACATGTGGTCCACAGGCACCGTAAAACCCAGACTAGCCGACGAAGTCCTCTTCAATGGAGGCCGGTAAGTCCCCATGTCTCCTCAACAGGCGTACCACGCCCACACGGGGGACAAAACCCCCACAGCCGTCACGGACACCCTCCTCACACAGCCACTAGGGTGGAACTGGCGAGCACTACGAACGACACGTCTGCACCCAACAGCTGCCGACGAGCCAATTCTGGCCATCTTTGTTGTTGACTGTGCTTTTGTTTTGAAATAACGACTTTACCTATCCAAATTTTTCACTCACCTTTGCATATTTGTTTTAGTTAGTTTTCAAATTCCTTTTCCTCCAAGTTTCCTGGGACCACTCACAGTCCTCATCCTGTTCTACAATACTTAGGCCATTGTATTTTCATAGGGCTCCTTGGTGTAACAGCGAGTTTTCTTACTGTATGTGTAATTACCCAAGTGTGGTTACAGGATGAGAGCTACGCTCGCAGTGTCCCGTCTTCCCAGTACTTTTTGTTAAATAATGCTTTGAAAGTATTGACAGTTTTGGCCTTCTCACTTAACTTGTTCCAACGTCTACCACTGTTTGCAAAAAAAAAAAAAAAAAAAATTCTAATATATTTTTGGGCACCTTTGTTTTCTTAGCTTGACTCTATGTTCTCTCGTTCTTGAAGTTGCTGGTTTCAGGAATTCCTCTGTCAATTTGGCTGATTCCTGTTATTATTTTGCAAGTGGTGATCATATCGCCACTTTTTCTTCTATTATCTAGCTTTGGCATATTTAACGTCTCTAGCCTCTCCTCATAACTCATGTTTTTTTCAGTTCTGGAAGCCATTTTGTAGTATGCCTTTGCATCTTTTCCAGGTTATTGGTGTGCTTCTTGAGATATGGACACCATACAACTGCGGCATATTTAAATTTTTGTCTCACAAAAGTTGTGAACAGTTTCCATTCACCTGGGGATCTGGGCTTTTATTGTGAGCAGTTTGTTTGGTATTTCACCATCCATGTACTAAAATCGATTCTGAAGTTGGAAAGAGTAGCATAGGCTTCTCGCACAATGTCCTTTGTATTCCTCTGGCGAGTTTTTTTTTATGGTATGTTCAGCTGGCATTCTCCCAGCTGTGGGCTACACAAGGCGTGACAGAGCTTCAGAAGCACATAAATCAGGGATCTTTTTGTGTGTATTTTAACATCCTCTACAGCAACACGCTTAATTTCTGATGACTTACTGTATTGATCAAAATATTTAGTTAACCTCTGACCAACTGTGTCTACTGACTAAATGTTACGGATTAACTGGTAAACTTTACTACTGATGACTGTCTTGACAAACTACTGCTTTGTCTTGACTGACTAGTGATAACTGATTTGACAGACAACTGATGACTGGCTTGATGGGCAACTGATGACTGGCTTGAGAGGCAACTGATGACTGGCTTGAGAGGCAACTGATGACTGGCTTGAGGGGCAACTGATGACTGGCTTGAAGGGCAACTGATGACTGGCTTGAGAGGCAACTGATGACTGGCTTGAGGAGCAACTGATGACTGGCTTGAAGGGCAACTGATGACTGGCTTGAGGGGCAACTGATGACTGGCTTGAGGGGCAACTGATGACTGGCTTGAGGGGCAACTGATGACTGGCTTGAGGGGCAACTGATGACTGGAGGGGGCGCCGGTCCCTTCGCAGGTCGCCCCATTGATGGGGCAATGGGGGAGAGGCTCGCTCTATTTGCTCACACCTGGTCCCACAATTCGTGGGTGCTCAGATTGTGTCCTCCGGCCTGTGGTGGTGTTGGGTAGCTCTTCCTCCTTCGGAGGGTTCGGGGCTAACAGGGCGGGCTTCTTCCCTTGTGCTCCATTGGGTCATCTTAGAGTGGTCGCGCTTGGGCGTTGTCGTTTTGACCCCGTCACTCAGGTGGGGATTCCCACCTTCTCCAGTGCCGAAACGGACTGTGCGGATCTGCGGGTCATTCTGGACTTGTCCCGTCTGAATCCCTGGATTCCTTGTCCCCTCCTTTCGGATGACTGCTGTCTCAGGTCCAGCTTCTGTTGGAGTCGGGTGCCTGGATGGGGTCCCTGGATCTCAGGGAAGTGTATTGGTCCGTTCCCTTTCAACAGGGGTTTAGGGACTGGATAGGTTCTTGGTAGGGCGTCCGGCTTACCGCTTTTGTTGCTTCCTTTTGGATCGCATCTGGCACTTTGCGTGTTCATGCGTCTTTCCCGGGTCGGGGTGAACCTTCAGCATCTGCTACGGGTTCGGATTCTGGCCTACCTCAACAACTGGTGGGTGTGGGCTCCCAGCTGGTCTGCTTGTCTGCTCACCAGGGGTGTGGTTCTTTCCCAGTTCGCTAGGTTCGGGTTCCTGGTGAACTGGAGGGAGTCCCATCTGTTTCCGTCCAAGGATCGGACCTGGCTAGGTCTTGTTGAGATTCTCGGACTGCTTCCATGTCTCTCCCTCCGGAGGCATTGCTGCGGCGGCGGCCCCGCCTTCTGCTGTTTCTGAGGGGGGGGTTGTTCCTGGGTCAATCGGCAGTTGCTCGAGCAGTTGTGCGGGAGTCAGTACTTCGCCGTGCTGGTCTGCCCACTGGGTCGGGTTTGGCTTTGACGTCTGTTCTGGTTCCTTCGGGGACACGCCTTCCGCCTCTCTCGCAATTGCTGGATTTGTCCTCCGTGGGACCTTCCATCAGTTTCTGCGTCGCCAGCTTCCTGCTCGGGTTTTTGGGGTTCAGTGCCTTTGGCACCTACCCGAGCCCTCGCTCGATCTTCGGATCCTGGTCGAATCCTGGTCGAGCCATTCGAATCCTAGTTGAATCCTCTACTTTTCACGTCTGGTCGTTTTGACGCGGGTTTATCACCACTTATATGGTGATCAGGTGGTTTAGTTGGTGTCCCACCTGCGAGTTTCATCTCGACGGCAGTGTGAAATTTCTTGGCGGTCCTTTCGGCACTTTGTTTCTTCGTAGGTTGTCTTCGAATCCTGGTCGGGTTGTTTTGTCCTTCCTCTCTTGGTTGTTTCAGGACCGTCATCTTATGCCAGATACTTGGGAACTTACCTCCCAAGTATCCCAGATACTTCGGAACTTACCTCCCAAGTATCCCAGATACTTCGGAACTTACCTCCCAAGTATCCCAGATACTTCGGAACTTACCTCCCAAGTATCCCAGATACTTGGGAACTTTTCAAATTAGCTGGTTATAGAGCCATTCACAACTGTAGACCTAACAAAAAAGAAGGTGGCACAGCTATATACTACCAAGATACCTTCATCTTCAACAGCGTCATTAGTGATAGAGATGACTACTGTGAATACACTTGTTTGCTCAATTTTCAATTAAATCCCTTAAATCTACTTTGACTATTGCAGCCATCTATTGATTTCCCAATACTAACAAGCTGCATTTTCAGATAACTTGAGGAGTCTTATCATAAACAACAACCTCAACAAAAATCACATCGTTCTGGGAGGTGATTTCAATACTGACCTTGCGAAACAAAATAGCCCTCAAGTCGACTATTTCCTAAACAGCATGAACTCCTCTATGCTCATCCCCCCAATCACCAAGCCCACCCATTTCACTCAAACATCTGCGACTACCCTGGATCATTTATGGACTAACATAACAGCTCCCCTTACATCTGGTATAATCACTGACAGAACAACTGACCACTATCCTACCTTTCTCGTAGTGAATATGGCCATAACACCACCAGCTAACAAGAAAATTACCTTTAGGTTACACAGTGAAGCAGCAATAGGCAATCTCTCAAATGCCCTCCACAATATAAACTGGGAATCTGAATTTAATAATACACATGATACAAATTCATTAACTAACCTCTTCCTTTCCAAAATTCTAAGCCTTTACAATACTTATTGTCCTCTCCTCACCAAGCAAGTAACTGGCAAAAGGTTAAATAATCCCTGGCTCACTAATGGCATACTCAAAGCAATCGACAAAAAACATGAATATGAAAAAAAAATTAGGATTGGCCTAGTTGTAAATGAAGTAGTTAAGAGGTACTCGTCAGTGCTTACCAGTATAATAAGAAGAACAAAGCGTTCCTATTACGAGAATAGATTCAAAGAAGCAAAAGGCAACATGAAAAGCACATGGAGAGCCATCTCTAACATCCTAGGAGCTAAACAACATTCACATAACCAGATAAAAATCTCCAAGAATGGTTATACACCTGAAACAGATCTTGAAACAGCAACTGAATTTAATAGCTTCTTTACATCGATTGGTGCTAACCTTGCCAGAAAAATCCCACAGACCCAAACATATGTTACCACATATCTTTCAGACAGCTACCCAAACTCTCTTCTCCTCTCACCGATCACCCCTACAGATGTGGTGTGCATCATTCACTCACTAAAAACCAATGCTGGGAACATTAGTGAAATACCATCCATGGTATACAAGAGTGCCTCCCATGCCCTTGCACCACCCATAGCTTTGCTGTTCAATAAATCTCTAGAGCCTTCCCTATATATAATAACCTTCCCTGATGTCCTTAAAAAAAGCAAGAGTAAAGCCAGTTCATAAAGGAGGTAACACGGCAGACATAAATAATTGCATGCCCAGATCAAATCTACCTATATTATCAAAAATATTTGAAAACTTATTTACAAACAGCTCTACTCTTATCTCGTAAAATACAATATACTTGGTCCCTGTCAGTTTGGCTTCCGCTCCCAAAAGAGTACCAGTGGTGCAATTGTTAGTCTATGTTATAAATAATGGTGTGTGGGGCTTCTATGGGGAACTTGGTACTATTAAGGGGTAAGGGTAGTTAGAAGACAGAGTATCAAATATGGGAGAGCTAAAAGGCCCGGCCCCCAAAATAAACTATCCACAGTAGTAATAACTTGCTACTAGACCATATATGTTAGTCTAAGGGTTGATCAATGCACTCCCACAGAGGAAGAAGGGATACTCTGTAATTCATGTACTTATTTATTAACCCCTTAACAACCCCCCATATCAACCCGTTCTCACACAAGACAGCACATATATGACTTAATGCTTAAAGTCAATATGTTGAATATGAATTAGTAAATATGTGATATATTCCCAGTTACTTTTTTTACCAAGGCCCAAACTCTTCCTCACGTACCAATTTACGTGTCACAGTACCCGTCCGTCAACATAGATAGCAGAATATTCGTGATTGGTTCAATTATATGGAAAATTGTAGTTTTCAGGTCCCACATGGGTTGTGAAATTTACCTACTGTTGTCCATGCTCTTATAATATTACAGATCAGCTATATCCTATTGAAGGCTCGTAGTTTTGTTTTGAGAAATATTAGTTGTTCTTAGTAAATTATAATAAGCACTATAAATTATTACATAGAATAACAGTGCTTCACCAATCAATATTATATACCATAGTTTGGCTTTAAAAATCTTTAAAGAATGTTTTGTAAGAACGCTAACAGAAAACGATGTTACATTTGAATGTCTATGGGGTAAACTACTGCAAACAGGACGGTATTGTGTCTACTATACCAACTATAGCTTGGATGGGTATATTGTCACCTACCGCCTGTTAGGTGGGAAAGGGGTCCAATACCACCCACAGGATGGGTATGAGGGTCACATCCACCCACAGGAAGGGTATGGGGTCCAATACAACCCACAGGATGAGTATGGCGTCCACTACAACCCACAGGATGGGTATGGGGCTCCAACCACCCATAGAATGGGTATGGGGCTCCAACCACAAATAAAATGGGTATAGGGTCCAATAACACCCACTGGATGTTTAAGGCGTCCATTGCCGCGCGTCGAGCTCGAAAACCGCAGCATTCATCTCAGAACCATGCCTATTTCACACAGATTCCTTAATAAACGTAAGAGTTTTATATGTCACAAGAAAGATAGAAATATAAGCTTCATTCTAAATACCTTACCATGGGCATATTTAAATTTAAAGCGAAGATACGTGTACTTTTATAATAGCCGAGCTTTAACCCCGGACAGATTGATCGACCGAGCAACTCTCTCTCAGAACAATGTTTATTTCACGTGAATTCGTTAATAAACATATATGTTTTATATGTCTCAAGAAAGGCAGACATATAAGCTTCACTTTAAACACTTTACCATAGACATATTTAAAGTTCTAATGAAGATACATGTATTTTAAAAATTACGGAGCTCCCACCCCGTACAGACTGAACGACAGAGCAACTCTCTCTCAGATCAATGTTTATTTCACGTAAATTCGTTAATAAACACAAATGTTTTATATGTCTTAAGCAAGATAGAAATAAGAGCTTCATTTTCAATACATTACAATAGACATATTTATAGCTCAAGTGAAGATACATATGTTTTTATAGTAGCGCTCAGTAGCTTGTCGGGCATGGAGTGCAGACGCCTACGCACTTGCCGATATATTGTATAATTATCAAAGATACGCTAATAAAGCCTAAAATCTTATATGCCTCCAGAAAGACCGAGATATGAACATTATTATGATTTCACCAAATGAAATATATCATGTTCGAGAACAAAGATATATCAATTTTAAATTAAGTTTCGACTCTTGCTCGGGCGAGAGAGAGGGAGCGACTCTCGCCCCATCTATTGGAGATTCTGTCCACTAAAGACCCAAAGCTACTCAAACCCTCCTAGCATTATTTAAGTAATGAAGTAATATGGTATATTTACTATAATGTGGGTGCTGAATGCAGAACATGAGAAAACATATATTTACTCCAAACTAATATAATTTCATTATGAAATAAGTAAATAAGTAGCATCAAAGGAAGTCGACGGTCCAAGCGTCAATGTTGTGGAACGACTTATCCAAGATATATCGTTGTTTGGAAAGTGTTTGTTGGCATATCCAGTTGTCGCACTTCTCTGCACAAATTATCACAAATTTAAATTATAATGTTAACAAGTAGAATACGTATTTTTAATAAAATCTAACATAGCTAGCCAGAAAACATTTAACATTTATTAAAAAAATATATGTTTGGAAGTTAAATCGACTTCATAGGACAATAGTGTTGTTATATATACTCGTTATTCGTTGACATGCGTTCGCTACTTAAACTACCATGTACTGTACTTATGTGAAATCTCCCATGTCTCTTCGCTCATCTCACCGAACCCTACAGGCTCTGTGATATATTGCTTAATTAATTGAGATTCACAAATAAAGCTTATAATTGTAAATGTTATCAAAAATGCAGAGCTTATTTTAGTTCATTTATTATGCACCCCATACCCATCCTATGGGCGATAGTGGAGTGTTACAGAGGCGCATAATGGGCTCAGGAACTGAACCCCACAATTCATATAGCCAAGGAAGTTATAATCTTGATAAGCTAGTTACAAAAGTCAATGCACATTGTCACATCAACAATGGGCTCGAGACCGACCACAAGTACAGTTTATAATTTAAGCAACTGACATAAATGGAGGGCTAGTGTCACAATTGATTTGTTTATCCTACACATAACCCCCTCTCCCCTATCCAATGGGCAGCGGTGGATAGGTTACAATCAAGTCGTTTTTTGCGTTTTATTCAGAGATTAGATCTTATTGGGTGAGGAAAGATATTCATATTTTAAAGAAGGCTTCTTGGCTGATGCTCTCCATTGATGGAAAATATACAACCTTTTGAAAATCAATGTTAGTTTGATCTAGATATTGTAATTAACGAAAGTATTTGTGTCATCTGAAAGGTAGAAATATAGGCTACATCTAAAATCCTTTGTCATAAATATAACTGAAGTGAAAACGAAGATATATGCGTTTTGATAGTTACATGATGGCTAGCTCTGAGAGTGTGAAGCCCTGCACACCAGCCAATAAATTGTATAATTAGTTTCCATATATTTTAATTAATCTTAAAAATCTATATGTCAGAAGAAAGGAAGATGTAGCCGTTAATGTGACAACATTTAAAAATATATATATCTTAAGTTAAATAAATAATATCACCTTATCGCCGGTGTCCGGACACATAAAAATTACCTAGGTATCAGTATCCAGCCAGGCGGGGATCACAGGCTGCACAATGCTGATAAATTATGTAATGCACTACTTGTGGTCCATCTCGAACCCATTTATGATGTGACGACTTATAGTGAATTTTGTAACTAGCTCATCAAGATTGTAACTTGCTTAGCTAAATGATTTGTGGGGTTCGGTCCATTCATTTTCTTTCTTTATTATGCACCCCATAATACACATCCCGTGGGCGGTGGTGTAAAGGATTACAGAGGCACATAATCGGTTCAGGAACTGAACCCTCTAGTTCGTTTAGCTAAGCAAATAACAATTTTTGACGCTAGTTACAAAATTATTAATGTACACATACTTATGCATACATGTACATATTCATACGTATACATATATACATACACATACATATTTAATCACCACCACAAATACACACATCAGTAATCTTTTGTGTCACAAGTGATTCAACAAGAGGCTCACAACAGTCACTATACAAGGCACTTTACATTTATGAGGAGTCGCACAGTTACTAGTCTTGCTCCACACCCACCCAACTGGGCGGCAGCTTTACAGTCATGTGCTCCACACCCACCCAACTGGACGGCTGCTTTACAGTCATGTGCTCCACACCCACCCAACTGGGCGGCTGCTTTACAGTCATGTGCTCCACACCCACCCAACTGGGCGGCTGCTTTACAGTCATGTGCTCGACACCCACCCAACTGGGCGGCAGCTTTACAGTCATGTGCTCCACACCCACCCAACTGGGCGGCAGCTTTACAGTCATGTGCTCCACACCCACCCAACTGGGCGGCAGCTTTACAGTCATGTGCTCCACACCCACCCAACTGGGCGGCAGCTTTACAGTCATGTGTATGCATTACCTACAGTAAGCAAATTTGGATACTTTGCTAAGATTTCGGGCAGCACATCATTATGAATGAAGTACTTACACATTTCATGGACACTATTGATGTTGTTATCTTTAAATTCCGCTATTTTTCACATTCCATTATATAATGACTCAAAGTATGCGAATAGTTCTGCTGACAGAGTTTACATTTAGTCAAATCTAGATCATCAGATGTTACAAACTTCCAGAGGTACTTGTAGCCGAGCCTAAACCTAGCAGTGGTAACATCTAGAAGTCTGCTAACATTATTGGATGACCCATAGACGAGCGATTCATCAAAGTTTATACAATATTGTGAAATTGAGAGTCAGTGTAGTAACATAAATTGGTAAATAATAAATATTGTAAGTTAAGAATCTGATGCATGTGTGTGTGTTGGGGGGGGCGGGGGTTATACCCTTGGTAAGCGAGAGTGGAAAGTAACCTTAGACGTACTGCGGTCAATGTGGGGGGGGGGAGGGGGAGGGAGGGTGGGAGAGTCAAATCCACCCTCCAACATTGGGCATAGTACCACCAGCCTCCACAACACTCCATCAGCCTCCAGCTGATGCTTGTAGATGCCTCATCTAACCTCACTTATGTCACACATTAACCTACAGTTCCTGTGATATTTAAACTCCTCATCACAGTGGCGTCTCACCAATATAAACTGTATTGGACTTTGTCCCGAAATAGCTATATGCTGACTGGACGTGTATGTATGTATGTATGTATGTATGTATGCATGTATGTATGTATGTATGTATGTATGTATGTATGTATGTATGTATGTATGTATGTATGTATGTATGTATGTATGTATGTATGTATGTATGTATGCATGTATGTATGTATGTATGTATGCATGTATGAATGGATAGATGTATGTATGTACGCATGCATGCATGTATGTATGT
>NW_025552366.1:0-11349 GCF_020424385.1 Procambarus clarkii
TGACCGAATTGGTAAGATTTATAATTTTAATACGAATTTTCTCAATATCTCTTATGTTACATTTCACTGTCGATGGTAATTTAAAAATCAATTCTCCAAAATTAATTTTTATTTCTAGTCTGATGCGACGCCAGAACGCGTTTCGTAATAACCTATTACATTTTCAAAGACTTTAGATTACACACAACTACTATAATCTGTAAACATGCTAAATACATCCATACTTATACTCGCATTTGGGTGAGGTGATATGGTACAAAAGTTTTGGGTGAGGTGATTGACATTTGTCCATGATAGAACACGAACCAATGGGTATAAAAACATAAGAATGGAAGTAACTGCAAAGGGCCTATTGGTCCATACTTCCTCTTGATGCTTCTATATTGGTTCGGAGTCTTGAAGTGGGTAGAAAATAGTTGTGCATTAATTGGCTGTTGATTGCTGGTGTGGACTTTTTGATGTGTAGTGCCTCGCAGTTGTCGAGCCTCCTGCTATCGCTGTATCTATCGATGATGTCTGTGTTGTTTGTTAAGATTTCTCTGCTGATAGTCTGGTTGTGGGAAGAGATTACATATTCCTTGATGGAGCCCAGTTGCTTATGCATTGTTAATCGACTGGAAAGAGACGTTGTTGTATGGCCTATATACTGAGTTCTTTGGGGCTTACAGTCCCCAAGTGGGCATTTGAAGGCATAGACGACGTTGGTTTCTTTCAAGGCGTTCTGCTTGGTGTCTGGAGAGATTTTCATCTTCAATTGTATTTTCAGATTAATGTCTTTAGGGATAACGTTCCTATCAACAATATCTTTCAGCACCATTTCCTTCGTTTTATGAGCCGTCGAAAAGAAGTTCCTGTAAAATAGAGTAATAGGGGGTACATGTGTTGTGTTAGTTGACTCTTCAGAGGTTGCATGGCATTTCACGTTTCTTTTTATGATGTCTTCAACAAAACCATTAGAGATGCCGTTGTTGACTAGGACCTGCCTTACCCTACAGAATTCTTCATCAACTTGCTTCCATCCTGAGCTGTGGCTGAGAGCACTGTCGACGTAAGAGTTGACAACACTCCTCTTGTACTTGTCCGGGCAGTCACTATTGGCATTGAGGCACATTCCTATGTTTGTTTCGCTAGTGTAGACTGCAGTGTGGAAGCCTCCGCTCCTTTCCGTGACTGTTACATCTAGAAAAGGCAGCTTCCCATCCTTCTCCATCTCGTAAGTGAAACTCAACACAGAATTCCGCTCAAATGTCTCGATCTAGCAGACGTCTGGCATCAGGAACCTGCATACAAATTTCGTCAACACACCTGCAGTATATGGTGGGTTTCGAGTTCATGTCATCTAAGACCCTCTACTCGATGGTACCCATGTAAAATTTCGCAAACAGGAAACCTAGGGGAGAACCCATGGTGACCCCATCTACTTGTTTATACATGTGCCCATCTGGGTTCAGGAAAGGTGCCTCTTTATTGTAGGCTTGGAGTAGTTTCCTTAGTATGTTTTCTGGTATGTCAAGAGGAGTACAGGCCGGATCACGATACACTGTCCGCTATCATCCTGATTGTTTTATCCACAGGTACGTTGGTGAACAGTGATTATACGTCCAACGAGGCTCTTATCCCTGTGGCCCGTCTTCCCCGCAGTAAGTCAATAAATTCCTTATATATATATATATATAATATATATATATATATATATATATATATATATATATATATATATATATATAGTGTGTGTGTGTGTGTGTGTGTGGGTGTGCAGGTGTTTGCGTGTGAAGGGGGTACCACCTCTGGTTGCGTTTGTAGGGACCCTTGACCTCAAAGAACACGATATGTAGCATCTGGGGGGAAGCTTGTGGGGCACCCGCAAACACACGTATATTTTCTTCTTCCACCACCCCCTATATATTTGGTATTTTGTCATTTTATTTTATTTACCGCTTCATTACGCAAAATTGGGTTACAACACTGGTTACATGCAAGGTACAGGGATAGTTGTCACAGGCTGTCGAGTTCTTCCAGATCCTCAGATGGCGGGCAGGAACTATGGATGCAGTGCACGTTTCCTCTCTGTATCGCCACACTGAGGCTCTGAAAGAGGAAACTTGCGGCTCATGATGTTTCAATTATCTTAGAACTAAGCTCCTTCAACAACTAGTAACAGTTTTACCCCGAGCACCAAGTGTCTTTGAGGCAATGGGGATAAAATTTTAGTGGTGATCAAAATCTCTGTATTTACTAGACTTGGCTGCTTCCCGATGAGTGGCAGCACTGCCTGGTTGTACGACACTGAAGTCCACATGGGTGTTGGCTAAAATTGAAACGTAAGTATAGTCCCACACCAACTGTCTACCATTCTTCCAAGGGTGCACTGTGATCCCATCTGAGGGTCCAACAGGCTCGTCAGAGTTGCAGCCCATTAGGCAACAAGGTTCTCCCTTAGCTGGACAACCGCCTGTGATAATATGTCTCTAAATAATCTTATTAACCTCATTGTTTCATGTATGCCTCTTCCTGTGCTCTGGCAGAGCAGGCCATGCTGGCCGTACCTGTCGGCCACTGCCTCGCCGTAAATACAGCTATATTCGGCGTGGATTGAGGCAGCGAGGCGGAGAGCCATAGCAGTTCGGAGGGCCTGCGGTGTGTGACGCGCCAGTTGCTGACATTGGGGTTGCAAATAGGAAATCAACTGCATGGGGAGCTGCTACCGCTCTATGTCAGACAGTGTCATGTGGTGTTGTTGCAGCTTCTAGGTATGTCGCAGTTGCTTGGTCAACAATGGGGGCCATCCCAGCTGAACTGCTTGTGAGCTATAGAAGGTAATGGTTGGAGTGCTGGTCCTGCGGGAGAGACCCATTAAGTGGTGCAGTGTATAAAGCTGGGATCTTTTTCATCTGCCTGTTGACCTAGGTAATCGGGTAGAAGTTCCTCCACCAGGTTGTCAGATGCCACTGAAGAGAACAGGAACACTGATACAGCAATTTGTGTTCGTGAGCGGACCCTGAGGCCCTCGAGTGTGACAGGATGGAAGGCTTATTTCCACTGTAAATCACTGAGAGAGAGATTGAGGAATTTTTCTAACATTAACTTCACCAAGCTGTCGCATTTTTCTAAATTAATATTATTGAACGATGGCGAAAATCTGAAAGATCTTCTAAAAAGATGTCTGAAAGATCGTCACCCATTGCTTTGAAGTTTTGACACAATTTTCCATTCGAATACTCGCGTTTTTTTATTCACCGACTACATAGATGTCACGTCTTTGACAGGTAAAAACATGTTGTTGTTTTTTTAACTGAGTTTTCATGTGAGTTTTCACATGAAGGAAATCTTCGAAACCTCTTAACTGATTGCTTTGAAATTTTGAGATAACTTGCATTCAAGTACGCATGTATTTTTATATACCAACTATATACATGCCACATCTGTGACAGGTAAAAACATGTTTTTTTTTTAAACAACGCCATGTCCTGGTCGTAATGACTATACACGCTATACTGGGAGCATGAATTCGAGTCACTTCTAGGGTGTGAGTTTTCGGTTATATATATGTATATATAATGTATATATATATATATATATATATATATATATATAATATATATATATATATATATATATATATATATATTATTAAATATGACCGAAAAAGTAAGATTAATAATTCTAACACGAATTTTCTCAATCTTTCGTACATTTCTTTTCACTGTTGGAGGTGATTCAAAAATCAATTCTCCAAAATTCATTTTTATTTCTTAGACTAGAAATAAAAATGAATTTTGGAGAATTGATTTTTGAATTACCTCCAACAGTGAAAAGAAATGTACGAAAGATTGAGAAAATCTTTCTACAATTTTTATGTAGATATGTCTACAGGAAAGACTGCTACCAAATATATATATATATATATATATATATATATATATATATATATATATATAATATATATATATATATATATATATATATATAAATATATATATATATATAAATATATATATATATATATATATATATATATATATATATATATATATTATATATATATATATATATATATATGTGTGTATCAGGTATTGGTGAACAACGGATATAGCAACGCGGAAATAAACGCTGCTATAAGAAGACACTTGGACCGTTGGTATAATTCAGAACCTAGAACAGAAACCACAACACCCCCAATAAAATTATATTACAAATCAACCATGCACAGTGAACATATAAAAGAGGAAAGAATAATGAAAGAAATAATCCGTAAAGGAGTAAAAAGCACTACTCCTAATCAAAACATAAACCTGATAATTTCTACAAAACCAAGAAGACTTCCGAACTCCTTATCAAAAACAGCCCGAAGCCGACGGAGAACCCTCTACAGCAGTCAAGCGTTTTATACATGTACACTTGCCCCCACGAAGGATGTAACCTTCAATGTAAGTACATAGGTATGACGTCGACCAAGCTGACGAGGCGTTTGACATGCCATCTTCAATCTGGTGCCCATAGGAATCACATGAGACAAGCCCATGACATTACTCTAACCAGAGAAATGTTGAACACGAATACCTGCATAATAGACAAAACCCAAGATGCAAGAAGATTACAAATTCTTGAGGCAATTCACATAAGAATAGAGCGACCTACCATGAACACCCAAATCACGGAACTATTTACTCTACCCACCATGAGAGTAAGGACAAGACAAGAACATATCGATGCCAACACCGAAGACAATGTCCAACATAATAGGCCAATTACACTGGATTAATCTTTGTGTTTAGATAGGAGCTGCCTCGTATGGGCCAATAAGCCTTCTGCAGCCTCTATGTTTCACCTCACATTTATCCCTTATGTATTCCCCCATGTTTTCACCTTTATTGTATTATCACCTGACCCAGTGCGGTATAAAATCAACTAGTATTGTAAGATCTGTTCACTTGAGAATGAACCATGGAGGTTCGAACGTTGTGCAAATTATATAAATAAGTGTAATACACTCTATAGTAAATCACTTCTTTTCTTCACCTCAAAAGTACAATAATGAGTTTTGGAGAACTTCTATTTCAATTAAGCCCTGATGCTAAGAAAATAGTTAGAGGGATAGAAGCCCTAAACCAGAAAATAATAAACACAGAATATGCGGTCATATTCAATGAAACATATATATATATATATATATATATATATATATATATATATATATATATATATATATATATATATATATATATATATATATATATATAACATGAAGTTTTTTGTATAACTTCTTGAATGAAATACTGTCTTTAAAAGTTGAGATGAGGCACAAACCTTGAACAAAAGGATGTTTACTATAATATAGGCAATTCAAAAATAACTAGTGATCATTATTTTATGACTTGTATCATAACCAATTCTCAATACATCAAATATTTTACGTTTAATAGTAACGATCATATTATTGAATAAACAGCATGCTCATACTTAGTCTACGTACAACATTATTACAAGAAAGTTAAAGTTAAAGCAAGAAAAAATAGATAAGAAGAAACAGCGCTGATACATTAATTACTGTACATGTATGAGCGTGGCACAGAGAACACCATCCAGGCTGTGTACTCTGTGTAATCACTAGGGTGATGAAGGGTGACGGCCCACGGACCCGCTAAATCACACTAATGACGTCACCCACATAGATTTATCGCAAAAACTTACAACCCAATATATCAAGCTGGTGATATATGCCATGCTAGGACCTCTCTTTTTGTATTATTAATGATCAGGCTTACCAGAACACTGCCAGGCACAATGTTGCTTAACATATTATATATGTTATTGTTCCTGGCCCGTTGATTTACAGAGATGGACGTGCTTGGCACCGAAGAATATGGCCACCAAGATCGTTCTTATGGTTGGGTCATGACTGTTCTCATTGTTGGGTCATGGCTGTTCTCATCGTTGGGTCATGACTGTTCTCATCGTTGGGCCATGACTGTTCTCATCGTTGGGCCATGACTGTTCTCATCGTTGGGTCTTGGCTGTTCTTATGGTTGGGTCATGACTGTTCTCATTGTTGGGTCATGACTGTTCTCATCGTTGGGTCATGACTGTTCTCATCGTTGGGCCATGACTGTTCTCATCGTTGGGTCATGACTGTTCTCATCGTTGGGTCATGACTGTTCTCATTGCTGGGTCATGACTGTTTTCATCGTTGGATCATGACTGTTCTCATCGTTGGGTCATGACTGTTCTCATCGTTGGGCCATGACTGTTCTCATCGTTTGGTCATGACTGTTCTCATCGTTGGGTCATGACTGTTCTCATCGTTGGGCCATGACTGTTCTCATCGTAGGGTCATGACTGTTCTCATTGTTGGGTCATGACTGTTCTCATCGTTGGGTCATGACTGTTCTCATCGTTGGGTCATGACTGTTCTCATCGTTGGGCCATGACTGTTCTCATCGTTGGGTCATGACTGTTCTCATCGTTGGGTCATGACTGTTCTCATCGTTGGGTAAACTGCAAAACAGTTCTCAAACGACGACAGCAGGAGTGAGCTGCTCCCTGGACCTACATCACCCGCCTGCCCGACGTCACTCGGGTGAACATAATTAAAATATATAAAAAAATGAATGAGAGTTAAAAAAGGGTAAAATTAACAAGGTGATGAATACACCAACACAATACAGAACACCTAATAGTCGATACAAATATTTAGATTTAGCAAATACTATAGGATACACAGTGGCTTGGAAATATAGTAGCTAATTTACTGAACAGATTATGGGTAACATGGTGACATATGATCGACATATTGCTGTATGCGTTGGGTAACATTAGTAGTGGAATGTACGCCATAACCCTGCGGTTTTTATTTTTTTTCCACTACAGGCTTATGGAGAACATTCCACTACTACCTTTTACATGAATAAGTCTGGGTGGATATACACCACAGCTGCCTTTTCATGGACTAATAAGTCTTAACAATTTGCTTTATTCTCATGGTATTGATCGTAAATTCGTATAGGGCCTCAAGAGTGCACACATTTATGTAGCTTTGGCCTTGATGTGTGTACTCACCTATTCACCTATTTGTGGTTGCAGGGGTTGAGCTCTGGTTCTTTGGTCCCGCCTCTCAACTGTCATTAAACTGGAGTACAGGTTCCTGAGCCTACTGGGCTCTATCATATCTACACTAAAAACTGTGTATGGAGTCAGCCTCCACCACATCACTGCCTAATGCATTCCATTTGTCAACTACTCTGACACTAAAAAAATTCTTTCTAATATCTCTGTGACTCATTTGGGCACTCAATTTCCATCTGTGTCCCCTAGTGTGTGTGCCCCTTGTGTTAAATAGCCTGTTTATCTACCCCTGTCAGTTCCTCTAGGAATCTTGTACGTGGTGATTATATCCCCCCTTACTCTTCTGTCTTCTATCGACGTGAGGTTTAATTCCCGTAGTCTCTCCTCGTAGCTCATACCTCTCAGCCCGGGTATTTGTCTGGAGGCAAACCTTTGAGCTTTTTCCAGTTTAGTCATATGTTTGACTACATATGGACGCCATGCTAGGGCTGCATATTCCAAGATTGGTCTGACAGATGTGGTTTACAAAGTTCTGAATGATTCCTTGCACAAATGTCTAGATGGCGTTCTTATGTTATCCAACCTGGCATATGCTGCTGATGTTATCCTCATGATATGGGCTTCAAGGGAAAGGTCTGGCGTGATATCAACCCCTAGGTCTTTCCCTCTCTCTGACTCTTGAAGAAGTTCTTCTCGCAAATTATACCTTTTTACTGGCCTCCTGCTCCCTACACCTATGTTCATTACATTACATTTGCTTGGGTTAAACTCTAACAACCATTTGTTCGACCATTCTTTTAGTTTGTCTAGGTCTTCTTGAAGCCTCAAGCAGGCTGTGTGTGTGTGTGTGTGTGTGTGTGTTGTGTACTCACCTAGTTGTGTTTGCGGGGGTTGAGCTCTGGCTCTTTGGTCCCGCCTCTCAACCGTCAATCAACTGGTGTACAGATTCATGAGCCTACTGGGCTCTATCATATCTACATTTGAAACTGTGTATGGAGTCAGCATCCACCACATCACTTCCTAATGCATTCCATTTGTCAACCACTCAGACACTAAAAAAGTTCTTTCTAATATCTCTGTGGCTCATTTGGGCATTCAGTTTCCACCTGTGTCCCCTTGTGCGTGTTCCCCTTATGTTAAATAGACTGTCTTTATCTACCCTATCAATTCCCTTCAGAATCTTGAATGTGGTGATCATGTTCCCCCTAACTCTTCTGTCTTCCAGCGAAGTGAGGTTTAATTCCCGTAGTCTCTCCTCGTAGCTCATACCTCTCAGCTCGGGTACTAGTCTGGTGGCAAACCTTTGAACCTTTTCCAGTTTAGTCTTATCCTTGACTAGATATGGACTCCATGCTGGGGCTGCATACTCTAGGATTGGCCGGACATATGTGGTATACAAAGTTCTGAATGATTCTTTACACAAGTTTCTGAATGCCGTTCGTATGTTGGCCAGCCTGGCATATGCCGCTGATGTTATCCGCTTGATATGTGCTGCAGGAGACAGGTCTGGCGTGATATCAACCCCCAAGTCTTTTTCCTTCTCTGACTCCTGAAGAATTTCCTCTCCCAGATGATACCTATATCTGGCCTCCTGCTTCCTACACCTATCTTCATCACATTACATTTGGTTGGGTTAAACTCTAACAACCATTTGTTCTACCACTCCTTCAGCTTGTCTAGGTCTTCTTGAAGCCTCAAACAGTCCTCTTCTGTTTTAATCCTTCTCATAATTTTAGCATCGTCCGCAAACATTGAGAGAAATGTATCGATACCCTCCGGGAGATCATTTACATATATCAGAAACAAGATAGGACCGAGTACAGAGCCCTGTGGGACTCCACTGGTGACTTCACGCCAATCGGAGGTCTCACCCCTCACCGTAACTCTCTGCTTCCTATTGCTTAGATACTCCCTTATCCACTGGAGCACCTTACCAGCTACACCTGCCTGTCTCTCCAGCTTATGTACCTGGAGTGTGTGTGTGTGTGTGTGTGTGTGTGTGTGTGTGTGTGTGTGTGTGTGTGTGTGTGTGTGTGTGTGTGTGTATGTGTGTGTGTGTGTGAGAGAGCTTTAGAATAATCTTTTCCAAGCATTGTGGTAGGTTTGATGAGTTTCATGTGAGATCAACACTACCGATGTACTATATGAGATACCTGCAGACAGTATTACAAGTGTTTCCTGTCTGTTGACATTATTTAAGGTCTCACAAACGACTTCAAGATATGGACATATACACACCTCATACGTTTTCTATACGTGAGGGTGGGGAGGTTATATTCGATTCGCAGCGATTTTTTTTCCTGATAAGGTTAGCCACTTTGGAGCTGCCGTAGTTAATGACGATCTGATAGGTTGTCATTCTTATTAATTTTATAACTCTAAATGTTTTGTTCAATGTTCGCTTATTCACTTTATGTTCTTGATTTATTTTATGGTTGTTTATTTTTATTGTTTTTCAAGCTGGATATAACTTATGCTGGATTTATGTTATGCTACATTTATTGTAATGTATTGTAATGTAAGCTGTTTTTTGTGCAGCATTTATTTTATGCTGTATATTTAATGGAGATTTATGTTATGCTGTTTTTTTTACTGTGTTTATTGTATGTTGTGTTTTTTTATTGCTTTGTTATTTTATACTGAATTTATTTATCGCTGAGTTCATTACAGCTGAGTTCATTACAGCTGGGTTCATTTTAAACTGTTTCATTTAATTAGCATAGAAAACTTTGTTGAATTCTTATGTTTGTGATCGGTGCTTGCACTCGAATTTTGGTGAAAACTAACTGCAAAATCTACGATAAAGAGATAAAATTCCAATCTAAATGAGACAAAAATAAACAAATTGTTTAGTGAAAAAAACACTGTTTGTCGGTCTTTCTTACCGTTAACAGAACGACACACAAGACCAAAAATTCCAGACAGTATAAATTTCCCTCATAAAAAAAACTCTTTCGAAGTCATGAACACTTTTTTTTTGTGAGAGATATAGGCCTATTGTAACTGATAAAAGAATCAGCCATATATTCAACAATAACCTAAGCAACAATACAATCTTGAGGTTATATTGAGAGGATTTCGGGGCTTTAGTGTCCCCGCGGCCCGGTCCTTGACCAGGCCTCCACCCCCAGGAAGCAGCCCGTGACAGCTGACTAACACCCAGGTACCTATTTTACTGCTAGGTAACAGGGGCATAGGATGAAAGAAACCCTGCCCATTGTTTCTCGCCGGCGCCTGGGATCGAACCCAGGACCACAGGATCACAAGTCCCGCGTGCTGTCCGCTCGGCCGACCGGCTCCCCAAGCAAGCAACAAAATCAGCAACAGCTTTTGCAATAAGATCAGCACGAGCATTATGAGGCAACCTCTACAAGGGACCTCATATGTGTGATCAACGACAACTTCAGCAACATCAGGAACATAATTAGTAACAGTGGTAACTATATCATCAACACAGCATCATTATCATTATTATGAGGATTATCGTCATTAACAACGCCAGTAGTATCGCCGGCACCTTCAGTGATGACATCCACATCATCAACAACAATATCAACAGCAACAACATCATCCACAACATCAGCCACAACATAAGCCACAACATAAGCCACAACATCAGTAACAAATTCAGCAACACAAAAAACAATAATAATAAATTTTTTTTAATTAATTGGAATAATGATGATGACAATGATAGTTAAAAATAAACAAAAACTGTTTCAAATAATGAGGTGCGAGGGAGAAGCAAGCAACAGGTTCATGAATACATGTCACGCCGGGCGAGAACAATGCTCCCAGCAGGGACCCTAAACTCCACGGTCTCACAAAAGGAAGGAAGGAGTCACACAAGACATTAGTCATAGACACGTGACAGCCCTATTAACACCAAGCACAAGTTCGCGTTAATAATACACACAAGAAAAAGAAACGCCTTGAAAACTACGAATGTCTATATGCCTTCACACTCCGACTTGGGTACTGTCAGTCGCAGTACGCAGTAAGTATATACTATATACTTAGTTTATAGGTAAGAAAAGAATATCTCTGTCAAGCCGCCTGACACTGCTCGAGCAGCATCGAACCACCACTGACGAAATAGTCTCTAAACACAACGATGTAGTCTCTAAACACGACCAGAGATATCCTGACAGCCAGTACTTGAATGATCGACAGATACAAAGACAACATAAGATTAGATATAGGCAAAGCAATACACCTCAGAGAAACTCAGCCAAGTCGGAACAGCAAGCTAACATTGAGCTACATACTACCACCTTCAAACCCAAA
>NW_025552367.1:0-26530 GCF_020424385.1 Procambarus clarkii
TGGTTATAAATAGGAAAGTCCTCATATGTTCCAATAGGACTTCTGCTCTTTCCTTCATTCATGGGTTCTTACAATATTTCATAGGTAATGATGTTAAAGTTAATGGATATAAGCTTGTTGGTGGTGAGATTGCAAAACTGATCTGAGTAATTACGACCAGTGAGAATGCAATACCAAAAAATTAATGCTTACACAAACAAATCCACAATCGCCGTGATGAGGGTGTACGGAAATGATGGGATCATCCCTGGCGTACGCTCGAACCCTCATCGTTGCCCTTGTGGGTTTGTTCATTTGATGCATAGCGCTATTGTGATTTCTGCGTGTATTAATGCATACATGTTTGAAATAGGGAAAAGAGGATACTAATAACTTTTTTCTCCAAGCGTTAGTAATGAAATACTTATTCTTCGGTAGCAAATTGTTCATGTTATATTTCTGTAGTTCAGTTTTGGTCGTTATAATATACAATGGACATGAATACATTGGAGAAATCGTCTATCAAAGGAGGACAAAGTTAACTCTCCCTCGTTCCATTTGTCACGATTGCATATCACTAGAATTCACCTGACTAGATATAGTATATAATTCCGCATGCGCAACTCAAACCTTCCACCATTTGGTCACCACTTGGTCCGGGAGACATCTCCCGTCACGCTGGGTGCAGTTGCGCCTCCACAGATCTCCAGTATCATCTTTTGATACTGGTAGTGGCTCGAAAGGGCCAACACTTACGGGCTATTCATGCCCGTGCCACCTCTTGGGTGGCTTAATCTTCATCAATCAATCAATCAAACCTTCACTTGCTTGATCAGTCCTCTCCTGACTGCACTGTTGCCTTACTCTCGCCCGTTGCTGTAGCCATGGTCAAGACAAAGCCATCTGTGGAGAGTTTCGTCTTGCCCAACAAGCTTTTGATGATTAAGGAGCAAGTAAGAATAATGGAGCTCTCAGCAGCTAAGATCTCGAAACTTAGGCGTCGCAACAAAGGCTAGCACCGATATGTTATGTTGAGAAACCTCAAAAGAAGAATGCAACTCGAGTTAGTGAAGGACACAACGAAATTTGCGGAAGACCTATGTAGCGATAATCCTTCCCCGTAGCTGCTTACCACGAGACACGTTAAAATGCACTCCTCAGACATCAACGACCAGTCTGCTTAAGGGACACAGACGAGGACAAAATTGGAATGACCAAAAAATCAATGAATAAATGATCGTAATAAGGTAAATTTGACTGATATTTTTATCGAAACGTTAGTGATAAGACAGCTGGTGTTGTTCATCAGCTATATCTTCCTCATTTTAGGCCCCATTTACATTTTGCAGTTCAGGTTAAAAGAGGACGCTGGGATTTATCAATTAAAGTGTTAGTAACAAGACACCTGGTGTGGTTCTTCAGCTATATCTTACTCTGGATAGGCCCCATTTAGATTATGCATTTCAAATTTGGTCTCCATACTATAGTGTGGATATAAAATCACTTGAACGTGTCCAGCGTAAGATGGCAAAGTTTACTCCCCAAATTAGAAACCTTTTACATGAAGAAAGATTTAACTAAGATAAAATTGTAATCACAGGAAAGGCAAGGAGTTAGGGGTGACATGATAGAGGTTTAGAAGTGGAAAAATTGATATACCAAAGGGAATAATAATAAGGAATTAATAGGTCAACACAACATAGAACTTGCAACAATAGGTATAAATTGAATAAGTTTAGATTCAGGAAACACCTGGGTAAATACTGGTTCGTTAGCAGTGTTGTTGATTTGTTGAGCAATTTCCGTGTAACATAATAAAAGTAGGTTTCCTTCATTGTTTCAAGGGAAGGTTAGAAAATCATGTATGAAAAATGTAACCTGGATATAAATAGGATCTGCCTCGAATGGGCCAATAGGCCTTCTGCAGTTCCCTTCATTCTGCCTCATATAGCCAGTAAGTCTTTTGCTTTTACCTTTATTCATATGTTCTAATGCGTACAAATTCATGAATGGACATAACAAAAGAGATATTACTATTGTATTAAAAGTATCAAGACCAAACAATGTGTATCAATTTAATAAGTTTAGATTTAGGAAATGCCTGCGTAAATACTGGTTCGGTAGCAGTGTTGTTGATTTGTTGAGCAATTTCCGTGTAACATAATAGAAGTAGGATTCCTTGATTGTTTCAAGCGTAGGGTAGAAATTCATATATGAATGATGTAACGTGGAAAATAAAGAGGATCTGCCTCGAATGGGCCAATAGGCCTTCTGCAGTTCCCTTCATTTTTCCTCATATAGCCAGTAAGCCTTTTGCTTTTACCTTTATTCATATGTTCTAATGCGTACAAATTCATGAATGGACATAACAAAAGAGATATTACTATTGTATTAAAAGTATCAAGACCAAACAATGTGTATCAATTTAATAAGTTTAGATTTAGGAAATACCTGGGTAAATACTGCATTAGTAACAGGGGTGTTGGTTTGTGGAACCAATTACCGCGTAAGATAAAAGAAGTAGGATCCATTAATTGTTTTCAGCATAGACTGGACATATATATAAAATTGATTGGGTGGTTATAAATAGGAAAGTCCTCATATGTTCCAATAGGACTTCTGCTCTTTCCTTCATTCATGGGTTCTTACAATATTTCATAGGTAATGATGTTAAAGTTAATGGATATAAGCTTGTTGGTGGTGAGATTGCAAAACTGATCTGAGTAATTACGACCAGTGAGAATGCAATACCAAAAAATTAATGCTTACACAAACAAATCCACAATCGCCGTGATGAGGGTGTACGGAAATGATGGGATCATCCCTGGCGTACGCTCGAACCCTCATCATTGCCCTTGTGGGTTTGTTCATTTGATGCATGGCGCTATTGTGATTTCTGCGTGTATTAATGCATACATGTTTGAAATAGGGAAAAGAGGATACTAATAACTTTTTTCTCCAAGCGTTAGTAATGAAATACTTATTCTTCGGTAGCAAATTGTTCATGTTATATTTCTGTAGTTCAGTTTTGGTCGTTATAATATACAATGGACATGAATACATTGGAGAAATCGTCTATCAAAGGAGGACAAAGTTAACTCTCCCTCGTTCCATTTGTCACGATTGCATATCACTAGAATTCACCTGACTAGTATATAATTCCGCATGCGCAACTCAAACCTTCCACCATTTGGTCACCACTTGGTCCGGGAGACATCTCCCGTCACGCTGGGTGCAGTTGCGCCTCCACAGATCTCCAGTATATCTTTTGATACTGGTAATGGCTCGAAAGGGCCAACACTTATTCCGCATGCGCAACTCAAACCTTCACTTGCTTGATCAGTCCTCTCCTGACTGCACTGTTGCCTTACTCTCGCCCGTTGCTGTAGCCATGGTCAAGACAAAGCCATCTGTGGAGACTTTCGTCTTGCCCAACAAGCTTTTGATGATTAAGGAGCAAGTAAGAATAATGGAGCTCTCAGCAGCTAAGATCTCGAAACTTAGGCGTCGCAACAAAGGCTAGCACCGATATGTTATGTTGAGAAACCTCAAAAGAAGAATGCAACTCGAGTTAGTGAAGGACACAACGAAATTTGCGGAAGACCTATGTAGCGATAATCCTTCCCAGTAGCTGCTTACCACGAGACACGTTAAAATGCACTCCTCAGACATTAACGACCAGTCTGCTTAAGGGACACAGACGAGGACAAAATTGGAATGACCAAAAAATCAATGAATAAATGATCGTAATAAGGTAAATTTGACTGATATTTTTATCGAAACGTTAGTGATAAGACAGCTGGTGTTGTTCATCAGCTATATCTTCCTCATTTTTGGCCCCATTTACATTTTGCAGTTCAGGTTAAAAGAGGACGCTGGGATTTATCAATTAAAGTGTTAGTAACAAGACACCTGGTGTGGTTCTTCAGCTATATCTTACTCTGGATAGGCCCCATTTAGATTATGCATTTCAAATTTGGTCTCCATACTATAGTGTGGATATAAAATCACTTGAACGTGTCCAGCGTAAGATGGCAAAGTTTACTCCCCAAATTAGAAACCTTTTACATGAAGAAAGATTTAACTAAGATAAAATTGTAATCACAGGAAAGGCAAGGAGTTAGGGGTGACATGATAGAGGTTTAGAAGTGGAAAAATTGATATACCAAAGGGAATAATAATAAGGAATTAATAGGTCAACACAACATAGAACTTGCAACAATAGGTATAAATTGAATAAGTTTAGATTCAGGAAACACCTGGGTAAATACTGGTTCGTTAGCAGTGTTGTTGATTTGTTGAGCAATTTCCGTGTAACATAATAAAAGTAGGTTTCCTTCATTGTTTCAAGGGAAGGTTAGAAAATCATGTATGAAAAATGTAACCTGGATATAAATAGGATCTGCCTCGAATGGGCCAATAGGCCTTCTGCAGTTCCCTTCATTCTGCCTCATATAGCCAGTAAGTCTTTTGCTTTTACCTTTATTCATATGTTCTAATGCGTACAAATTCATGAATGGACATAACAAAAGAGATATTACTATTGTATTAAAAGTATCAAGACCAAACAATGTGTATCAATTTAATAAGTTTAGATTTAGGAAATGCCTGCGTAAATACTGGTTCGGTAGCAGTGTTGTTGATTTGTTGAGCAATTTCCGTGTAACATAATAGAAGTAGGATTCCTTGATTGTTTCAAGCGTAGGGTAGAAATTCATATATGAATGATGTAACGTGGAAAATAAAGAGGATCTGCCTCGAATGGGCCAATAGGCCTTCTGCAGTTCCCTTCATTTTTCCTCATATAGCCAGTAAGCCTTTTGCTTTTACCTTTATTCATATGTTCTAATGCGTACAAATTCATGAATGGACATAACAAAAGAGATATTACTATTGTATTAAAAGTATCAAGACCAAACAATGTGTATCAATTTAATAAGTTTAGATTTAGGAAATACCTGGGTAAATACTGCATTAGTAACAGGGGTGTTGGTTTGTGGAACCAATTACCGCGTAAGATAAAAGAAGTAGGATCCATTAATTGTTTTCAGCATAGACTGGACATATATATAAAATTGATTGGGTGGTTATAAATAGGAAAGTCCTCATATGTTCCAATAGGACTTCTGCTCTTTCCTTCATTCATGGGTTCTTACAATATTTCATAGGTAATGATGTTAAAGTTAATGGATATAAGCTTGTTGGTGGTGAGATTGCAAAACTGATCTGAGTAATTACGACCAGTGAGAATGCAATACCAAAAAATTAATGCTTACACAAACAAATCCACAATCGCCGTGATGAGGGTGTACGGAAATGATGGGATCATCCCTGGCGTACGCTCGAACCCTCATCATTGCCCTTGTGGGTTTGTTCATTTGATGCATGGCGCTATTGTGATTTCTGCGTGTATTAATGCATACATGTTTGAAATAGGGAAAAGAGGATACTAATAACTTTTTTCTCCAAGCGTTAGTAATGAAATACTTATTCTTCGGTAGCAAATTGTTCATGTTATATTTCTGTAGTTCAGTTTTGGTCGTTATAATATACAATGGACATGAATACATTGGAGAAATCGTCTATCAAAGGAGGACAAAGTTAACTCTCCCTCGTTCCATTTGTCACGATTGCATATCACTAGAATTCACCTGACTAGATATAGTATATAATTCCGCATGCGCAACTCAAACCTTCCACCATTTGGTCACCACTTGGTCCGGGAGACATCTCCCGTCACGCTGGGTGCAGTTGCGCCTCCACAGATCTCCAGTATCATCTTTTGATACTGGTAATGGCTCGAAAGGGCCAACACTTACGGGCTATTCATGCCCGTGCCACCTCTTGGGTGGCTTAATCTTCATCAATCAATCAAACCTTCACTTGCTTGACCAGTCCTCTCCTGACTGCACTGTTGCCTTACTCTCGCCCGTTGCTGTAGCCATGGTCAAGACAAAGCCATCTGTGGAGACTTTCGTCTTGCCCAACAAGCTTTTGATGATTAAGGAGCAAGTAAGAATAATGGAGCTCTCAGCAGCTAAGATCTCGAAACTTAGGCGTCGCAACAAAGGCTAGCACCGATATGTTATGTTGAGAAACCTCAAAAGAAGAATGCAACTCGAATTAGTGAAGGACACAACGAAATTTGCGGAAGACCTATGTAGCGATAATCCTTCCCCGTAGCTGCTTACCACGAGACACGTTAAAATGCACTCCTCAGACATCAACGACCAGTCTGCTTAAGGGACACAGACGAGGACAAAATTGGAATGACCAAAAAATCAATGAATAAATGATCGTAATAAGGTAAATTTGACTGATATTTTTATCGAAACGTTAGTGATAAGACAGCTGGTGTTGTTCATCAGCTATATCTTCCTCATTTTAGGCCCCATTTACATATTGCAGTTCAGGTTAAAAGAGGACGCTGGGATTTATCAATTAAAGTGTTAGTAACAAGACACCTGGTGTGGTTCTTCAGCTATATCTTACTCTGGATAGGCCCCATTTAGATTATGAATTTCAAATTTGGTCTCCATACTATAGTGTGGATATAAAATCACTTGAACGTGTCCAGCGTAAGATGGCAAAGTTTACTCCCCAAATTAGAAACCTTTTACATGAAGAAAGATTTAACTAAGATAAAATTGTAATCACAGGAAAGGCAAGGAGTTAGGGGTGACATGATAGAGGTTTAGAAGTGGAAAAATTGATATACCAAAGGGAATAATAATAAGGAATTAATAGGTCAACACAACATAGAACTTGCAACAATAGGTATAAATTGAATAAGTTTAGATTCAGGAAACACCTGGGTAAATACTGGTTCGTTAGCAGTGTTGTTGATTTGTTGAGCAATTTCCGTGTAACATAATAAAAGTCGGTTTCCTTCATTGTTTCAAGGGAAGGTTAGAAAATCATGTATGAAAAATGTAACCTGGATATAAATAGGATCTGCCTCGAATGGGCCAATAGGCCTTCTGCAGTTCCCTTCATTCTGCCTCATATAGCCAGTAAGTCTTTTGCTTTTACCTTTATTCATATGTTCTAATGCGTACAAATTCATGAATGGACATAACAAAAGAGATATTACTATTGTATTAAAAGTATCAAGACCAAACAATGTGTATCAATTTAATAAGTTTAGATTTAGGAAATGCCTGCGTAAATACTGGTTCGGTAGCAGTGTTGTTGATTTGTTGAGCAATTTCCGTGTAACATAATAGAAGTAGGATTCCTTGATTGTTTCAAGCGTAGGGTAGAAATTCATATATGAATGATGTAACGTGGAAAATAAAGAGGATCTGCCTCGAATGGGCCAATAGGCCTTCTGCAGTTCCCTTCATTTTTCCTCATATAGCCAGTAAGCCTTTTGCTTTTACCTTTATTCATATGTTCTAATGCGTACAAATTCATGAATGGACATAACAAAAGAGATATTACTATTGTATTAAAAGTATCAAGACCAAACAATGTGTATCAATTTAATAAGTTTAGATTTAGGAAATACCTGGGTAAATACTGCATTAGTAACAGGGGTGTTGGTTTGTGGAACCAATTACCGCGTAAGATAAAAGAAGTAGGATCCATTAATTGTTTTCAGCATAGACTGGACATATATATAAAATTGATTGGGTGGTTATAAATAGGAAAGTCCTCATATGTTCCAATAGGACTTCTGCTCTTTCCTTCATTCATGGGTTCTTACAATATTTCATAGGTAATGATGTTAAAGTTAATGGATATAAGCTTGTTGGTGGTGAGATTGCAAAACTGATCTGAGTAATTACGACCAGTGAGAATGCAATACCAAAAAATTAATGCTTACACAAACAAATCCACAATCGCCGTGATGAGGGTGTACGGAAATGATGGGATCATCCCTGGCGTACGCTCGAACCCTCATCGTTGCCCTTGTGGGTTTGTTCATTTGATGCATAGCGCTATTGTGATTTCTGCGTGTATTAATGCATACATGTTTGAAATAGGGAAAAGAGGATACTAATAACTTTTTTCTCCAAGCGTTAGTAATGAAATACTTATTCTTCGGTAGCAAATTGTTCATGTTATATTTCTGTAGTTCAGTTTTGGTCGTTATAATATACAATGGACATGAATACATTGGAGAAATCGTCTATCAAAGGAGGACAAAGTTAACTCTCCCTCGTTCCATTTGTCACGATTGCATATCACTAGAATTCACCTGACTAGATATAGTATATAATTCCGCATGCGCAACTCAAACCTTCCACCATTTGGTCACCACTTGGTCCGGGAGACATCTCCCGTCACGCTGGGTGCAGTTGCGCCTCCACAGATCTCCAGTATCATCTTTTGATACTGGTAATGGCTCGAAAGGGCCAACACTTACGGGCTATTCATGCCCGTGCCACCTCTTGGGTGGCTTAATCTTCATCAATCAATCAAACCTTCACTTGCTTGACCAGTCCTCTCCTGACTGCACTGTTGCCTTACTCTCGCCCGTTGCTGTAGCCATGGTCAAGACAAAGCCATCTGTGGAGACTTTCGTCTTGCCCAACAAGCTTTTGATGATTAAGGAGCAAGTAAGAATAATGGAGCTCTCAGCAGCTAAGATCTCGAAACTTAGGCGTCGCAACAAAGGCTAGCACCGATATGTTATGTTGAGAAACCTCAAAAGAAGAATGCAACTCGAATTAGTGAAGGACACAACGAAATTTGCGGAAGACCTATGTAGCGATAATCCTTCCCCGTAGCTGCTTACCACGAGACACGTTAAAATGCACTCCTCAGACATCAACGACCAGTTTGCTTAAGAGACACAGACGAGGACAAAATTGGAATGACCAAAAAATCATTGAATAAATGATCGTAATAAGGTAAATTTGACTGATATTTTTATCGAAACGTTAGTGATAAGACAGCTGGTGTTGTTCATCAGCTATATCTTCCTCATTTTAGGCCCCATTTACATATTGCAGTTCAGGTTAAAAGAGGACGCTGGGATTTATCAATTAAAGTGTTAGTAACAAGACACCTGGTGTGGTTCTTCAGCTATATCTTACTCTGGATAGGCCCCATTTAGATTATGAATTTCAAATTTGGTCTCCATACTATAGTGTGGATATAAAATCACTTGAACGTGTCCAGCGTAAGATGGCAAAGTTTACTCCCCAAATTAGAAACCTTTTACATGAAGAAAGATTTAACTAAGATAAAATTGTAATCACAGGAAAGGCAAGGAGTTAGGGGTGACATGATAGAGGTTTAGAAGTGGAAAAATTGATATACCAAAGGGAATAATAATAAGGAATTAATAGGTCAACACAACATAGAACTTGCAACAATAGGTATAAATTGAATAAGTTTAGATTCAGGAAACACCTGGGTAAATACTGGTTCGTTAGCAGTGTTGTTGATTTGTTGAGCAATTTCCGTGTAACATAATAAAAGTAGGTTTCCTTCATTGTTTCAAGGGAAGGTTAGAAAATCATGTATGAAAAATGTAACCTGGATATAAATAGGATCTGCCTCGAATGGGCCAATAGGCCTTCTGCAGTTCCCTTCATTCTGCCTCATATAGCCAGTAAGTCTTTTGCTTTTACCTTTATTCATATGTTCTAATGCGTACAAATTCATGAATGGACATAACAAAAGAGATATTACTATTGTATTAAAAGTATCAAGACCAAACAATGTGTATCAATTTAATAAGTTTAGATTTAGGAAATGCCTGCGTAAATACTGGTTCGGTAGCAGTGTTGTTGATTTGTTGAGCAATTTCCGTGTAACATAATAGAAGTAGGATTCCTTGATTGTTTCAAGCGTAGGGTAGAAATTCATATATGAATGATGTAACGTGGAAAATAAAGAGGATCTGCCTCGAATGGGCCAATAGGCCTTCTGCAGTTCCCTTCATTTTTCCTCATATAGCCAGTAAGCCTTTTGCTTTTACCTTTATTCATATGTTCTAATGCGTACAAATTCATGAATGGACATAACAAAAGAGATATTACTATTGTATTAAAAGTATCAAGACCAAACAATGTGTATCAATTTAATAAGTTTAGATTTAGGAAATACCTGGGTAAATACTGCATTAGTAACAGGGGTGTTGGTTTGTGGAACCAATTACCGCGTAAGATAAAAGAAGTAGGATCCATTAATTGTTTTCAGCATAGACTGGACATATATATAAAATTGATTGGGTGGTTATAAATAGGAAAGTCCTCATATGTTCCAATAGGACTTCTGCTCTTTCCTTCATTCATGGGTTCTTACAATATTTCATAGGTAATGATGTTAAAGTTAATGGATATAAGCTTGTTGGTGGTGAGATTGCAAAACTGATCTGAGTAATTACGACCAGTGAGAATGCAATACCAAAAAATTAATGCTTACACAAACAAATCCACAATCGCCGTGATGAGGGTGTACGGAAATGATGGGATCATCCCTGGCGTACGCTCGAACCCTCATCGTTGCCCTTGTGGGTTTGTTCATTTGATGCATAGCGCTATTGTGATTTCTGCGTGTATTAATGCATACATGTTTGAAATAGGGAAAAGAGGATACTAATAACTTTTTTCTCCAAGCGTTAGTAATGAAATACTTATTCTTCGGTAGCAAATTGTTCATGTTATATTTCTGTAGTTCAGTTTTGGTCGTTATAATATACAATGGACATGAATACATTGGAGAAATCGTCTATCAAAGGAGGACAAAGTTAACTCTCCCTCGTTCCATTTGTCACGATTGCATATCACTAGAATTCACCTGACTAGATATAGTATATAATTCCGCATGCGCAACTCAAACCTTCCACCATTTGGTCACCACTTGGTCCGGGAGACATCTCCCGTCACGCTGGGTGCAGTTGCGCCTCCACAGATCTCCAGTATCATCTTTTGATACTGGTAATGGCTCGAAAGGGCCAACACTTACGGGCTATTCATGCCCGTGCCACCTCTTGGGTGGCTTAATCTTCATCAATCAATCAAACCTTCACTTGCTTGACCAGTCCTCTCCTGACTGCACTGTTGCCTTACTCTCGCCCGTTGCTGTAGCCATGGTCAAGACAAAGCCATCTGTGGAGACTTTCGTCTTGCCCAACAAGCTTTTGATGATTAAGGAGCAAGTAAGAATAATGGAGCTCTCAGCAGCTAAGATCTCGAAACTTAGGCGTCGCAACAAAGGCTAGCACCGATATGTTATGTTGAGAAACCTCAAAAGAAGAATGCAACTCGAATTAGTGAAGGACACAACGAAATTTGCGGAAGACCTATGTAGCGATAATCCTTCCCCGTAGCTGCTTACCACGAGACACGTTAAAATGCACTCCTCAGACATCAACGACCAGTTTGCTTAAGAGACACAGACGAGGACAAAATTGGAATGACCAAAAAATCATTGAATAAATGATCGTAATAAGGTAAATTTGACTGATATTTTTATCGAAACGTTAGTGATAAGACAGCTGGTGTTGTTCATCAGCTATATCTTCCTCATTTTAGGCCCCATTTACATATTGCAGTTCAGGTTAAAAGAGGACGCTGGGATTTATCAATTAAAGTGTTAGTAACAAGACACCTGGTGTGGTTCTTCAGCTATATCTTACTCTGGATAGGCCCCATTTAGATTATGAATTTCAAATTTGGTCTCCATACTATAGTGTGGATATAAAATCACTTGAACGTGTCCAGCGTAAGATGGCAAAGTTTACTCCCCAAATTAGAAACCTTTTACATGAAGAAAGATTTAACTAAGATAAAATTGTAATCACAGGAAAGGCAAGGAGTTAGGGGTGACATGATAGAGGTTTAGAAGTGGAAAAATTGATATACCAAAGGGAATAATAATAAGGAATTAATAGGTCAACACAACATAGAACTTGCAACAATAGGTATAAATTGAATAAGTTTAGATTCAGGAAACACCTGGGTAAATACTGGTTCGTTAGCAGTGTTGTTGATTTGTTGAGCAATTTCCGTGTAACATAATAAAAGTCGGTTTCCTTCATTGTTTCAAGGGAAGGTTAGAAAATCATGTATGAAAAATGTAACCTGGATATAAATAGGATCTGCCTCGAATGGGCCAATAGGCCTTCTGCAGTTCCCTTCATTCTGCCTCATATAGCCAGTAAGTCTTTTGCTTTTACCTTTATTCATATGTTCTAATGCGTACAAATTCATGAATGGACATAACAAAAGAGATATTACTATTGTATTAAAAGTATCAAGACCAAACAATGTGTATCAATTTAATAAGTTTAGATTTAGGAAATGCCTGCGTAAATACTGGTTCGGTAGCAGTGTTGTTGATTTGTTGAGCAATTTCCGTGTAACATAATAGAAGTAGGATTCCTTGATTGTTTCAAGCGTAGGGTAGAAATTCATATATGAATGATGTAACGTGGAAAATAAAGAGGATCTGCCTCGAATGGGCCAATAGGCCTTCTGCAGTTCCCTTCATTTTTCCTCATATAGCCAGTAAGCCTTTTGCTTTTACCTTTATTCATATGTTCTAATGCGTACAAATTCATGAATGGACATAACAAAAGAGATATTACTATTGTATTAAAAGTATCAAGACCAAACAATGTGTATCAATTTAATAAGTTTAGATTTAGGAAATACCTGGGTAAATACTGCATTAGTAACAGGGGTGTTGGTTTGTGGAACCAATTACCGCGTAAGATAAAAGAAGTAGGATCCATTAATTGTTTTCAGCATAGACTGGACATATATATAAAATTGATTGGGTGGTTATAAATAGGAAAGTCCTCATATGTTCCAATAGGACTTCTGCTCTTTCCTTCATTCATGGGTTCTTACAATATTTCATAGGTAATGATGTTAAAGTTAATGGATATAAGCTTGTTGGTGGTGAGATTGCAAAACTGATCTGAGTAATTACGACCAGTGAGAATGCAATACCAAAAAATTAATGCTTACACAAACAAATCCACAATCGCCGTGATGAGGGTGTACGGAAATGATGGGATCATCCCTGGCGTACGCTCGAACCCTCATCGTTGCCCTTGTGGGTTTGTTCATTTGATGCATAGCGCTATTGTGATTTCTGCGTGTATTAATGCATACATGTTTGAAATAGGGAAAAGAGGATACTAATAACTTTTTTCTCCAAGCGTTAGTAATGAAATACTTATTCTTCGGTAGCAAATTGTTCATGTTATATTTCTGTAGTTCAGTTTTGGTCGTTATAATATACAATGGACATGAATACATTGGAGAAATCGTCTATCAAAGGAGGACAAAGTTAACTCTCCCTCGTTCCATTTGTCACGATTGCATATCACTAGAATTCACCTGACTAGATATAGTATATAATTCCGCATGCGCAACTCAAACCTTCCACCATTTGGTCACCACTTGGTCCGGGAGACATCTCCCGTCACGCTGGGTGCAGTTGCGCCTCCACAGATCTCCAGTATCATCTTTTGATACTGGTAATGGCTCGAAAGGGCCAACACTTACGGGCTATTCATGCCCGTGCCACCTCTTGGGTGGCTTAATCTTCATCAATCAATCAAACCTTCACTTGCTTGACCAGTCCTCTCCTGACTGCACTGTTGCCTTACTCTCGCCCGTTGCTGTAGCCATGGTCAAGACAAAGCCATCTGTGGAGACTTTCGTCTTGCCCAACAAGCTTTTGATGATTAAGGAGCAAGTAAGAATAATGGAGCTCTCAGCAGCTAAGATCTCGAAACTTAGGCGTCGCAACAAAGGCTAGCACCGATATGTTATGTTGAGAAACCTCAAAAGAAGAATGCAACTCGAATTAGTGAAGGACACAACGAAATTTGCGGAAGACCTATGTAGCGATAATCCTTCCCCGTAGCTGCTTACCACGAGACACGTTAAAATGCACTCCTCAGACATCAACGACCAGTTTGCTTAAGAGACACAGACGAGGACAAAATTGGAATGACCAAAAAATCATTGAATAAATGATCGTAATAAGGTAAATTTGACTGATATTTTTATCGAAACGTTAGTGATAAGACAGCTGGTGTTGTTCATCAGCTATATCTTCCTCATTTTAGGCCCCATTTACATATTGCAGTTCAGGTTAAAAGAGGACGCTGGGATTTATCAATTAAAGTGTTAGTAACAAGACACCTGGTGTGGTTCTTCAGCTATATCTTACTCTGGATAGGCCCCATTTAGATTATGAATTTCAAATTTGGTCTCCATACTATAGTGTGGATATAAAATCACTTGAACGTGTCCAGCGTAAGATGGCAAAGTTTACTCCCCAAATTAGAAACCTTTTACATGAAGAAAGATTTAACTAAGATAAAATTGTAATCACAGGAAAGGCAAGGAGTTAGGGGTGACATGATAGAGGTTTAGAAGTGGAAAAATTGATATACCAAAGGGAATAATAATAAGGAATTAATAGGTCAACACAACATAGAACTTGCAACAATAGGTATAAATTGAATAAGTTTAGATTCAGGAAACACCTGGGTAAATACTGGTTCGTTAGCAGTGTTGTTGATTTGTTGAGCAATTTCCGTGTAACATAATAAAAGTCGGTTTCCTTCATTGTTTCAAGGGAAGGTTAGAAAATCATGTATGAAAAATGTAACCTGGATATAAATAGGATCTGCCTCGAATGGGCCAATAGGCCTTCTGCAGTTCCCTTCATTCTGCCTCATATAGCCAGTAAGTCTTTTGCTTTTACCTTTATTCATATGTTCTAATGCGTACAAATTCATGAATGGACATAACAAAAGAGATATTACTATTGTATTAAAAGTATCAAGACCAAACAATGTGTATCAATTTAATAAGTTTAGATTTAGGAAATGCCTGCGTAAATACTGGTTCGGTAGCAGTGTTGTTGATTTGTTGAGCAATTTCCGTGTAACATAATAGAAGTAGGATTCCTTGATTGTTTCAAGCGTAGGGTAGAAATTCATATATGAATGATGTAACGTGGAAAATAAAGAGGATCTGCCTCGAATGGGCCAATAGGCCTTCTGCAGTTCCCTTCATTTTTCCTCATATAGCCAGTAAGCCTTTTGCTTTTACCTTTATTCATATGTTCTAATGCGTACAAATTCATGAATGGACATAACAAAAGAGATATTACTATTGTATTAAAAGTATCAAGACCAAACAATGTGTATCAATTTAATAAGTTTAGATTTAGGAAATACCTGGGTAAATACTGCATTAGTAACAGGGGTGTTGGTTTGTGGAACCAATTACCGCGTAAGATAAAAGAAGTAGGATCCATTAATTGTTTTCAGCATAGACTGGACATATATATAAAATTGATTGGGTGGTTATAAATAGGAAAGTCCTCATATGTTCCAATAGGACTTCTGCTCTTTCCTTCATTCATGGGTTCTTACAATATTTCATAGGTAATGATGTTAAAGTTAATGGATATAAGCTTGTTGGTGGTGAGATTGCAAAACTGATCTGAGTAATTACGACCAGTGAGAATGCAATACCAAAAAATTAATGCTTACACAAACAAATCCACAATCGCCGTGATGAGGGTGTACGGAAATGATGGGATCATCCCTGGCGTACGCTCGAACCCTCATCATTGCCCTTGTGGGTTTGTTCATTTGATGCATGGCGCTATTGTGATTTCTGCGTGTATTAATGCATACATGTTTGAAATAGGGAAAAGAGGATACTAATAACTTTTTTCTCCAAGCGTTAGTAATGAAATACTTATTCTTCGGTAGCAAATTGTTCATGTTATATTTCTGTAGTTCAGTTTTGGTCGTTATAATATACAATGGACATGAATACATTGGAGAAATCGTCTATCAAAGGAGGACAAAGTTAACTCTCCCTCGTTCCATTTGTCACGATTGCATTTCACTATAATTCACCTGACTAGATATAGTATATAATTCCGCATGCGCAACTCAAACCTTCACTTGCTTGATCAGTCCTCTCCTGACTGCACTGTTGCCTTACTCTCGCCCGTTGCTGTAGCCATGGTCAAGACAAAGCCATCTGTGGAGACTTTCGTCTTGCCCAACAAGCTTTTGATGATTAAGGAGTAAGTAAGAATAATGGAGCTCTCAGCAGCTAAGATCTCGAAACTTAGGCGTCGCAACAAAGGCTAGCACCGATATGTTATGTTGAGAAACCTCAAAAGAAGAATGCAACTCGAGTTAGTGAAGGACACAACGAAATTTGCGGAAGACCTATGTAGCGATAATCCTTCCCCGTAGCTGCTTACCACGAGACACGTTAAAATGCACTCCTCAGACATCAACGACCAGTCTGCTTAAGGGACACAGACGAGGACAAAATTGGAATGACCAAAAAATCAATGAATAAATGATCGTAATAAGGTAAATTTGACTGATATTTTTATCGAAACGTTAGTGATAAGACAGCTGGTGTTGTTCATCAGCTATATCTTCCTCATTTTAGGCCCCATTTACATTTTGCAGTTCAGGTTAAAAGAGGACGCTGGGATTTATCAATTAAAGTGTTAGTAACAAGACACCTGGTGTGGTTCTTCAGCTATATCTTACTCTGGATAGGCCCCATTTAGATTATGCATTTCAAATTTGGTCTCCATACTATAGTGTGGATATAAAATCACTTGAACGTGTCCAGCGTAAGATGGCAAAGTTTACTCCCCAAATTAGAAACCTTTTACATGAAGAAAGATTTAACTAAGATAAAATTGTAATCACAGGAAAGGCAAGGAGTTAGGGGTGACATGATAGAGGTTTAGAAGTGGAAAAATTGATATACCAAAGGGAATATTAATAAGGAATTAATAGGTCAACACAACATAGAACTTGCAACAATAGGTATAAATTGAATAAGTTTAGATTCAGGAAACACCTGGGTAAATACTGGTTCGTTAGGAGAAATTGAAATTGAAATTGAAATAAGTTTATTGAGGTAAAATACACACAAAGGGATGAGGTAGCTCAAGCTATTCTCACCCCATTCAGTACAACGTGTTAATATATACATAGACACACATCACAAACAATAAACATATTACCAAACATTCTGAGAGGTAAACATATACATTTCCTCCTTCACAAGTAGTATGGTATCAGACGTACACACAAATACTTTTATGACCTAGGTATACTGTATAGACAATTTGCATATAATTCAAATTATATGCAAATTGCATATAATTTGAATTATATGCAGATAATTCAACAAAATATTACAATCTTGGTGCAAAATTCTTATATCTCTCAAGAATATCATCAACCTTTCCGTTGTGACACATCCAGGCTATTTGTTCAGGAACAGTCCTTATCTCAGTGTTTCTATATACATTAATCAACGGACAATCAAGAATATAATGGGCAAGGGTGTGAGACCTTAACATACCACATAGTTTACACTTCGTGTCATTACCATGAACATCTATCCCATATTCCCAGTAATATTTGTACCCAAGCCTGAGCCGCATGTACACAGAGTCACTCCAAGCATTTCTCCTTTTACCATAAGTGAAATGGGTGTTTTGACTCACATACATGTAGTGTTGCATGGTTTGACTTCTCTCATACATTATCTCTCTCCTCTCCACTCCCGCCTGTGCCTGAATATTTCTGATTTTGCTTCTTATTTGTCTCATTGTGAATTCACATTCAATGTCAACTTGTGGTTTTGATGTGGCACGTTTGGCCAAGTCATCCGCCACCTCGTTGAGCACTATTCCAACATGAGACGGAATCCACATGAATTTCACACTATAACCTTTCAGCTGTATCTCAGTTATTCTTCTCTTACAGTCCTCCACTATAGACATGAAGACTGGGTTTCGACTGTTTAAGGACTCCAGTGCTCCTCGGCTATCGACAAATACAAAAACATTTTTGTCGTCATGACGTACTTCCTCCAAACACGCCAGAATGGCCTGCAGTTCAGCTTGTGTGGATGATATATAATTACTAAGCCGGAGTTCAATTATCCTGTCCACAGTCCCAAACTCCGTATAATCCCTTATTAGGACACCACACCCTGCCCTGCCATCTTCCGCCACCGACCCGTCGCAATATACATGTAAACTGTTGCCTCTTGGTAACCGAGATATCATGCTTCCATACAAACACCGTAATTGTCCCGGTTCATGATGAATCTTTTTCACCTTGAGGGGTACAATTTCGACGTCTATTTTCTGTACTATCCAGGGAGCAGACATATTACACTGTCGAGAGGGTTTACAGCAGTCAAGTACGTCGTATTCCCTGAGGTCATGAGCTAATCCTCTCGTATAGCGTGTCTCCCTCAGTTTCCTGGAAGTGTGTACGTCACTCAAGCAGGTCTGAACGCTCTCAAACAGCTTATCCCCTCCTTTTCTCCGCATGAAACGAATAGATACTCTAGTGTTAATGTCACGGACTCTATCACACACACTCTGTAAATTTAATTCCATTCTCATTATTTCAATCATTGCATTTCTTTGACATCCAAGAATAATCCTCATAGCCTCGTTCTGTATCAGCTCTATTTTTTGAATTCTGCCTTGGCCTGTGTAAGACAATACGGGTGCTGCGTAGTCTATCAGGGATCGAACAGTGCTTATGTATAACATCCGCAAGATAGGTACCCCAACACCTTTACCAGAAAAAGCCAGTGCTTTTAGAGGATGCAGACGGGCTTTACATAAGGTGCTGATATGATTTATTTCAGCATTTTTACTCTCACATGTGTATCCAACATACATGCCCAGATACTTGTACTTCTGTACACGGCTCAGTTCCACACCATTTAGAGTAAGTGTTATATTTCTTCGTTTCCTATACTCGTATTTGGTTTTATCTGCATTTATAACTAAGCCTAACTTGTGACAGGTTGTACCAAGTATGTTAAGAGCATCTTGAATTTTGTTCCCAGAAGTGCCTTGTATAAGAATGTCATCAGCATATATGATCGTCGTGACCCCTGGAGGATACATCTCTGATGCTAATCTGTTCATTAATACATTGAATAAGGTGGGACTTAATACTCCCCCTTGTGGGGTACCTAACTGAAACCTCCGTTCCTCAGACATGTATCCCTGGTAATACACCTGACCTTTTCTGCCTTGTAGATAATCCCTTATCCAGTGTAGCAATCTCCCTGTTATTCCCAGATTGGCTAATTCGTATAAGATTACTTCCCCATTGGCTTTATCAAACGCTCCTTGTAGATCAACAAAAACTCTACAATTGTCATCCACATTAGACAAGCACTTTAAGAGACAATCCGCAGTACTTTTGCCTTTGATAAAACCAAAGAGATTACTGGACATGTTATCACCTACAAGGTAGAGTAGCCTATTTAACAAAATCCTTTCCATCATTTTACAAAAGCAGGATATTAAGGAGACAGGTCTGTAGCCTCCGTTTGACTTAGGGATAGGAATGATGACAGCCTCTTTCCATTTTCTTGGTAACTTTCCCTCTCTATAACTCATATTAAACAAATCAAGTAAGGGATTAGGTTTCATACCGGCTAAATAATTAAGTATGTCATACGTTACTCCATCTTTTCCCGGAGCAGTGGAACTGCCACTTTTTATAGCATCCAGTAGCTCATCGTGGGTTATCTCAGTGCATGTTATAGATCTTGTATTTAAGGCACATAAAGTTACTCCATTTCTAATATTTTCCCATGACTCAATGGTGACTCTCGTGTCTGCAGGTAAGGACTCCATACCAGCAGCACTTGCCCATTTATCTACTAACTCATTAGCAACTTTCCCTGGATCTGAGTGAGCAATGAATTTGGTCTTACAACCCCTGACTTTATTTACTGCTCTCCATATGTCTTTAAGGTTCTTAGTATTACCAATGGACTGAGCAAATTCTTGCCAGTATCTGTCCCGCGCCTCCTTCCTCACCTGACTGCATTCCCTAGCCACTTCCAACATTGTATTTTTCTCTTCATCCCTCATTCCATTTTTTAACCATGCTTTATGCGCACTCCGTAGCATTCTCTCCCATCCCTTGACTTGCTGATCATTGGAATATTTAAATTTCTTAGGTCCGTGCGTCTTGCTTCCCCTGCCCCCGTTATTTTCCCTCTGTACTAATTTCTCTATGTTCTCGACCATGTCCTCGTAAAAACTATCAACGCAGAGCGGCGTGTAATGTTGATACCAATCTCCCATATTTTGAATAAAGTAATTTTTCATATCTTTATTAATATTTAGCCTTTTCCTTTGAAAGTGGACTTGTTTTTTCCCCAGTGGTAATTCAACGTTCAAGGCAAAGTGGTCACTAAGTAGTTCCCGAACAACCCGAGCCTCCCCCATAATCCCCTGAGAGTTTAAAACGCAGGCATAGTCAAGCCGTCCTCCCCTGATGTGAGTTGGTTCATTGTTTCCCAAGAGACAGGTATCTGGATGATCTTGTAGAAACTGTAACCACTTGACCCCATTAGTATTAATACTACCTACTGTCCCAAGGCTTGTGTGCCGAGCATTAAGGTCCCCAATGACCAGTGAAGGATTAGTATAAATGCAGTCAGGTAAATAGTTAGCGTCGAAGCAGTTCCTGGATACATACAAATTAACTACAATAAATTCCCCTTCCCTTAATGATAATTTAACACAGACACTCTCTATACCTTGCGTTTTTGATGGCGGTTCTACTAACTCTGCTGGTATGGAGTTCTTAACATAAATCGACGTGCCTCTGATGTTATTTGCGGCGAAGAGGTTAAACCCTTTATAACCATTTAATTTCAATAATCCTTCATTCCTATCCCCTGTCTCCTGGAGAGCTACAACATCAATATCATTTCCCATCACATAACAATGAACATCTGTAACCCTGTTTCTCAAACCATTAACATTCCATGACAACACTTTCAGTCTAGGGTGATCCATTATTAATCAATTCATTGCCTAAGTCATCCCCAATAAGTTCACTAAATGATAGCCATACCTTGTATAACATCTCCCACCTCCTCCCAAGTTCACCAGTAAAAGCGACATTGCGATTCTCAAGAGATTTTTTCAGCCCTGAGATGTCCATTATTGGCCCAAATGATTCTTTCATTTTATGTGTAATTATAGGGTTCTTCCTTTCCCTACGACTATCATCATTCACACACACTTCACTTTCCTTCATTTCATCACTCAATATTTCATTTTTGTCCTCAACCACTATATCCTGACTATCCTTCACCGTTTTGTGATTTTCCTTGACCTCCTGAACGTTTAATTTAGCCTCGATGGACTCGATTCTCTGCCCCAGATTTTGGAGGAACTCACCAACTTTTTTAAGTTCAGCCCACATCTCCTTGACCATATTATTATGACCCTCTTTCTGAGCCACAGTAGCCACTTCACTCACCGTTACACTGTCACTGCCGGAGTCCTGAGTGGTGGCGTGGCTGCTTGTTGCTGGAGCCTGCCTAAGTAAAGGTGACTCCTTTACCCACGCATTCGTCCGGTTCACTGGCACTGTTTGGGGCAGACTGTTTTGCTGTGCTCCCGGTGTCTGGGTAAGAGCTCTTGCTTGCTCTGTAACATTCACCGGCCGGAGAACAGCCATACTCGGCCTCTTGCTACACACAGCCGAGCTCGCATTGTGAACACCTCCACAGTTGCAGCATCTGGCAACTATTTTCTCACCCAGATTCAGTCTGTTTCTACACACAGTAGAGAGGTGAGACTTTCCGCAGAAACGACATCGTGGATCATTTTGACAGCTCCAGGATTTATGCCCCCATCTGCAGCATTTCAGGCATATTATGGGCTCTTCCACATACTTTGCTACATGCCTGTAGCCAGCCCCGGTGATGAACACTTTCTCGGGTACGTCGCCTCTCACTAGAGCCACCACCTGACTCCTAGCTTCACCTTTAATAAGGTGACGCTTGGCCCACACAAATCGTTGGTCGTCGAGTATAAACTCGGGGTCCAGAATCTGAGGGTATTTATAGATAATTACCTTCGTCAGCTTCTCGTTCCCCTCCGGTATTTCCATAAGAATTCCATCATATCCTTGCCGGCTAAGAAACGTCACTGCCTCCATAGAACCTACCGTTAAGTAAGGTCTGTTTACACCTTCCTTCAGCAGGGGCTCGAACTTGCGGTGTTCTCTTCCGAGTTTGACGGTCCACAGCAGCTTCTGATGATAGGCCAACGTGCATGAGGCAGGGAAGAGAAGCCTCCATCTCCGCTGACCCTCACCTTCCTCACATCGTTCCGTCCGTTTGTCTGCATCAGTCTCGGCGTCGTTCTTCATTCTCTTATCGTTTCCGTTAAGTGTATTACTGTCCACACTACGCCTTGCCTCCTGTCTTCTTCGTTTCTTCTTATTCCTTGTCAGAACTTCTAGATACTCGCCCTCATCGTCTGACTGGCTGCTTTCAGAGTCCATGTTAATAACGTCGTGAGAAGTAGCCATGTCTTCTGGTGACTGAGTCTCCATCTCAGTACCCAGCATGGGGGGAGGGGGGGGGGAAGGTGCGGAGCAGGTATCTTGACCCGACCGCGTCCCAGGTAAGACTCCTCGTTAGGAGTGTTGTTGATTTGTTGAGCAATTTCCGTGTAACATAATAAAAGTAGGTTTCCTTCATTGTTTCAAGGGAAGGTTAGAAAATCATGTATGAAAAATGTAACCTGGATATAAATAGAATCTGCCTCGAATGGGCCAATAGGCCTTCTGCAGTTCCCTTCATTCTGCCTCATATAGCCAGTAAGTCTTTTGCTTTTACCTTTATTCATATGTTCTAATGCGTACAAATTCATGAATGGACATAACAAAAGAGATATTACTATTGTATTAAAAGTATCAAGACCAAACAATGTGTATCAATTTAATTAGTTTAGATTTAGGAAATGCCTGCATAAATACTGGTTCGGTAGCAGTGTTGTTGATTTGTTGAGCAATTTCCGTGTAACATAATAGAAGTAGGATTCCTTGATTGTTTCAAGCGTAGGGAAGAAATTCATATATGAATGATGTAACGTGGAAAATAAAGAGGACCTGCCTCGAATGGGCCAATAGGCCTTCTGCAGTTCCCTTCATTTTTCCTCATATAGCCAGTAAGCCTTTTGCTTTTACCTTTATTCATATGTTCTAATGCGTACAAATTCATGAATGGACATAACAAAAGAGATATTACTATTGTATTAAAAGTATCAAGACCAAACAATGTGTATCAATTTAATAAGTTTAGATTTAGGAAATACCTGGGTAAATACTGCATTAGTAATAGGGGTGTTGGTTTGTGGAACCAATTACCGCGTAAGATAAAAGAAGTAGGATCCATTAATTGTTTTCAGCATAGACTGGACATATATATAAAATTGATTGGGTGGTTATAAATAGGAAAGTCCTCATATGTTCCAATAGGACTTCTGCTCTTTCCTTCATTCATGGGTTCTTACAATATTTCATAGGTAATGATGTTAAAGTTAATGGATATAAGCTTGTTGGTGGTGAGATTGCAAAACTGATCTGAGTAATTACGACCAGTGAGAATGCAATACCAAAAAATTAATGCTTACACAAACAAATCCACAATCGCAGTGATGAGGGTGTACGGAAATGATGGGATCATCCCTGGCGTACGCTCGAACCCTCATCATTGCCCTTGTGGGTTTGTTCATTTGATGAATGGCGCTATTGTGATTTCTGCGTGTATTAATGCATACATGTTTGAAACAGGGAAAAGAGGATACTAATAACTTTTTTCTCCAAGCGTTAGTAATGAAATACTTATTCTTCGGTAGCAAATTGTTCATGTTATATTTCTGTAGTTCAGTTTTGGTCGTTATAATATACAATGGACATGAATACATTGGAGAAATCGTCTATCAAATTCACCTGACTAGATATAGTATATTATTCCGCATGCGCAACTCAAACCTTCACTTGCTTGATCAGTCCTCTCCTGACTGCACTGTTGCCTTACTCTCGCCCGTTGCTGTAGCCATGGTCAAGACAAATCCATCTGTGGAGACTTTCGTCTTGCCCAACAAGCTTTTGATGATTAAGGAGTAAGTAAGAATAATGGAGCTCTCAGCAGCTAAGATCTCGAAACTTAGGCGTCGCAACAAAGGCTAGCACTGATATGTTATGTTGAGAAACCTCAAAAGAAGAATGCAACTCGAGTTAGTGAAGGACACAACGAAATTTGCGGAAGACCTATGTAGCGATAATCCTTCCCCGTAGCTGCTTACCACGAGACACGTTAAAATGCACTCCTCAGACATCAACGACCAGTCTGCTTAAGGGACACAGACGAGGACAAAATTGGAATGACCAAAAAATCAATGAATAAATGATCGTAATAAGGTAAATTTGACTGATATTTTTATCGAAACGTTAGTGATAAGACAGCTGGTGTTGTTCATCAGCTATATCTTCCTCATTTTAGGCCCCATTTACATTTTGCAGTTCAGGTTAAAAGAGGACGCTGGGATTTATCAATTAAAGTGTTAGTAACAAGACACCTGGTGTGGTTCATCAGCTATATCTTACTCTGGATAGGCCCCATTTAGATTATGCATTTCAAATTTGGTCTCCATACTATAGTGTGGATATAAAATCACTTGAACGTGTCCAGCGTAAGATGGCAAAGTTTACTCCCCAAATTAGAAACCTTTTACATGAAGAAAGATTTAACTAAGATAAAATTGTAATCACAGGAAAGGCAAGGAGTTAGGGGTGACATGATAGAGGTTTAGAAGTGGAAAAATTGATATACCAAAGGGAATATTAATAAGGAATTAATAGGTCAACACAACATAGAACTTGCAACAATAGGTATAAATTGAATAAGTTTAGATTCAGGAAACACCTGGGTAAATACTGGTTCGTTAGGAGTGTTGTTGATTTGTTGAGCAATTTCCGTGTAACATAATAAAAGTAGGTTTCCTTCATTGTTTCAAGGGAAGGTTAGAAAATCATGTATGAAAAATGTAACCTGGATATAAATAGGATCTGCCTCGAATGGGCCAATAGGCCTTCTGCAGTTCCCTTCATTCTGCCTCATATAGCCAGTAAGTCTTTTGCTTTTACCTTTATTCATATGTTCTAATGCGTACAAATTCATGAATGGACATAACAAAAGAGATATTACTATTGTATTAAAAGTATCAAGACCAAACAATGTGTATCAATTTAATAAGTTTAGATTTAGGAAATGCCTGCGTAAATACTGGTTCGGTAGCAGTGTTGTTGATTTGTTGAGCAATTTCCGTGTAACATAATAGAAGTAGGATTCCTTGATTGTTTCAAGCGTAGGGTAGAAATTCATATATGAATGATGTAACGTGGAAAATAAAGAGGATCTGCCTCGAATGGGCCAATAGGCCTCCTGTAGTTCCCTTCATTTTTCCTCATATAGCCAGTAAGCCTTTTGCTTTTACCTTTATTCATATGTTCTAATGCGTACAAAATCATGAATGGACATAACAAAAGAGATATTACTATTGTATTAAAAGTATCAAGACCAAACAATGTGTATCAATTTAATAAGTTTAGATTTAGGAAATACCTGGGTAAATACTGCATTAGTAACAGGGGTGTTGGTTTGTGGAACCAATTACCGCGTAAGATAAAAGAAGTAGGATCCATTAATTGTTTTCAGCATAGACTGGACATATATATAAAATTGATTGGGTGGTTATAAATAGGAAAGTCCTCATATGTTCCAATAGGACTTCTGCTCTTTCCTTCATTCATGGGTTCTTACAATATTTCATAGGTAATGATGTTAAAGTTAATGGATATAAGCTTGTTGGTGGTGAGATTGCAAAACTGATCTGAGTAATTACGACCAGTGAGAATGCAATACCAAAAAATTAATGCTTACACAAACAAATCCACAATCGCAGTGATGAGGGTGTACGGAAATAATGGGATCATCCCTGGCGTACGCTCGAACCCTCATCATTGCCCTTGTGGGTTTGTTCATTTGATGAATGGCGCTATTGTGATTTCTGCGTGTATTAATGCATACATGTTTGAAATAGGGAAAAGAGGATACTAATAACTTTTTTCTCCAAGCGTTAGTAATGAAATACTTATTCTTCGGTAGCAAATTGTTCATGTTATATTTCTGTAGTTCAGTTTTGGTCGTTATAATATACAATGGACATGAATACATTGGAGAAATCGTCTATCAAAGGAGGACAAAGTTAACTCTCCCTCGTTCCATTTGTCACGATTGCATATCACTAGAATTCACCTGACTAGATATAGTATATAATTCCGCATGCGCAACTCAAACCTTCCACCATTTGGTCACCACTTGGTCCGGGAGACATCTCCCGTCACGCTGGGTGCAGTTGCGCCTCCACAGATCTCCAGTATCATCTTTTGATACTGGTAATGGCTCGAAAGGGCCAACACTTACGGGCTATTCATGCCTGTGCCACCTCTTGGGTGGCTTAATCTTCATCAATCAATCAAACCTTCACTTGCTTGACCAGTCCTCTCCTGACTGCACTGTTGCCTTACTCTCGCCCGTTGCTGTAGCCATGGTCAAGACAAAGCCATCTGTGGAGACTTTCGTCTTGCCCAACAAGCTTTTGATGATTAAGGAGCAAGTAAGAATAATGGAGCTCTCAGCAGCTAAGATCT
>NW_025552368.1:0-10959 GCF_020424385.1 Procambarus clarkii
TTATTCGACCCAAAGTCACCAGACAAGAACGATGGGAGTTTGAAAGAAATGATGCAGAATATGAGTAAGTTTTGAAAGTTTAATTAATTTATTATGTAGCCTATAACCTATATGTACCCTATGGGTGATAGGCATAAGTTTCATGTTCAAGTAGACTGCAAACTGAGCAGGTTAGATTGCTGAATTTGCTTCCAATTATATAAGCAGTTTCATAATTACTAAGAAATTATCCCATTATCTATCACATCAGTCATAGCCTACTTTTTGGGTGCTTTCTCAGTGTCAGTTATTTTAAAATATACTTTATAATGCTTTTATTTTAAATGTACATTCAAGATATGTAATATAATAGCATGTACACTTTCTATATACTGTATAAATTTCCAGGTAACATGTTGCAGGCCATATACACTGAAGTGAATGAACTGAAAAGTGATGTGAAGATATTGAAAGCAACTTTGACTACAAAAGAAACAGACAAGATCATAGAAGATCTAATACCAAATCCTATTGCTGCAGAAAGTGATCTTAATGTTCTCAATAGGAAGTTAGCGGAATCGAGTTTCAGAACAAAATTTGTAAGTGGTATTTTAACAGTAATGTTTCCTTCAATTTTTCATATTAAATATTACAGATATTTGCTAATTTTCTAATTAAAATTTTTTGATAGTTCATGCAGAAAAGATAAATTGCTAAATAATAAGAATAATGATATAATCTTGTTTATATAGGATAGGATAAAATATAACACTTATGTATTTGTAAATTATGTAATATTAACAGAGTCTTTCACACTCTCCTGAGTGCTTTCTCAAGGTCTTGAGTGTATGGTTAGGATGAGGCTTACATTTCAACGACTATATTTCTCTTGCTAATTTTGTTAGTCGTTGAGATGTATCTCTTCATAACACACACACTTATCTGCTTGATGGGGGTCTGGGAGTTCTTCTACTCCCCAAGCCCGGCCCGAGGCTAGGCTTGACTTGAGAACTTTGGTCTAGTGCTTGGTGATTGTGGGGATTATCATAGAGGATTACATGCTGTTATGGAATTAGTCAACTAGAGGGTTATTTTGTAGACCCAGGTCAATATTGAAATCACCTCCTAGAATGATGTGATTTTTGTTGAGATGTTATTTATGATAAGATGCCTTATCATAAGTTATGATATATATATATATATATATATATATATATATATATATATATATATATATATATATATATATATATATATATCGTACCTAGTAGCCAGAACACACTTCTCAGCCTACAATGCAAGGCCTGATTTGCCTAATAAGCCAAGTTTTCATGAAATAATTGTTTTTCGATTACCTAACCTACCTAACCTAACCTAACTTTTTCGGCTATCTAACGCAACCTAACCTATAAAGATAGGTTAGGTTAGGTAGGGTTGGTTAGGTTCGGTCATATATCTACATTAATTTTACCTCCAATAAAAAAAATTGACCTCATATATAATGAAATGGGTAGCTTTATCTTTTCATAAGAAAAAAATTAGAGAAAATATATTAATTCATGAAAACTTGGCTTATTAGGCAAATCGGGCCTTGCATAGTAGGCTGAGAAGTGCATTCTGGCTACTAAGTACGACACACATATATATATATATATATATATATATATATATAATATATATATATATATATATATATATATATATATATATATATATATAATATATATATATAGATATATAGATAGATAGATAGATAGTCAGTGTCAGACCACGGAGGAAAATTGAAACAAGAATTTTTCCGATGCAGGAACCACACACAGGCCCAAACATGGATAATCATAGCATAAAAATAGTAAATATTTACAATGAATTAGTGAGACAAATGTGTTCCAATGATCCTACTTAAATCGCCCTTTAATTGATCTATTAAAAATGGATCTAAGTTATATAAACCGCTGCTAATGTTCAATTTACTTTCTTTTGTGATCTGTATCAAAGCAGATCCAATTATGTTTCTGTTATAAGTACTTTTACAATTCATTATTGAGGAAGCCATCTCCCAATCTATGTTTGGGCCTGTGTGTGGTTGCTGCATCGGATGGGCCAATAGGCCCTCTGCAGTGTCCACGTATTGTACCTCGCCTCACTCCACCATTCTCTCCTGCCTATTTATGTCCAGTTCTCGACCTGTAAATCCACTCGTTCTGAAGATGTCCTAATGTCCGAAGATGTCCTAATGTCTTAACAGCAAGTGTTTCTGTCAAATTCCTTAAGGAAATATCTGAGTTCCCCATTATGACCTCTCCACAAATCAGGTTTTTCAACTGCTTCAAGCTCATTTTCTTCCAGATTATAATGCATTGCATACTTTAGTCCCAAAAAGACATGGTCCTTTTACCCAAGGGAGGGAGGTACTGAATGATAAATCTCTCCTCTTTCCTGGTAAATATAATATCCAGCATGGAGGGAACATCCCCTTCCCTCATATATATATATATATATACATGCAATTGACGATCACAAAACACTGATCATTTTATGCGGAAAATCCACAGAGAAATATGAAATGAGGAGAACGTTTCGGCTTTGTTATCGGCTTTGTTATCGGTTATCGGCTATGTTTCGGCTTTGTTTTGTTCGGCTTATATCCTCACTCTTGATATATGGTCTTCTCTGGTCTCATTATTTTCTCTCCTCACAAATGTCCCTTTTTTTTTAATTTCTTTTACGTTTCTCTCCTGTTTTTCTTGTCTCTTTTTATCTCTCCTTTCCTCTTCTCTTCTAACACCTCTCGTTTTCTGTCTCTTCTAGCTTCTCTCTTCCTTTACTTTTTACATTTGTGGAATTCACTTGCGTCGTTTTTATCTTGTATCTTTTTCTTATCTTGTCTTTCTCTTCCCCTTCTCTTCAATGTTCTCTCATTTCTCTCTCCCCTCTCTGTTGTTTCTATTCTGTCTTCTCTCCCCTTGCCTTAATTTTGTTCTGTCTCCTCTCTTCTTGCATGGTGCTAACATTTGAATAAATGATTTATAATTTGTATTTTTAGTCATAGAAAAACTATAGTGTTATGTTATATAGTATATAGTGTATACTCAGGAAATTTTACTTGTTTTAGTTTTAAGTAACAATAACTGCTTGTGACGTCAGACTGATCTCAGCATTCCATGAATCACAGCCTGCTTGATCATGAATTGTTTGAAGGTGCTTAATTGTCAAGTTCTCTTGAATAATATATATTTTGTCTCTCTTTTCTTTCTATCTTTCTTTTTCTTTCTTTCTCTTTCTTTCTTTCTCCTTTGTTTTCTTTCTTTCTTTCTTTCTCTTTCTTTTTCTCTTTCTCTTTCTTTCTCTTTCTACATGAATATTATACTTGACTGTGTTTACATTCACTTGTAGATTTTTATTTTTAGTTAATTAGTCCTAAACTTTTGATTTATAGATTTTTATTTTTAGTCACAGAAAAACTATAATGTTATATGTATACTCGGGAAATTTTACTTGTTTTAGTTTTAAGTAACAATAACTGCTTGTAACGTCAGACTGATCTCAGCATGACATGAATCACAGGCTGCTTGATCACGAAATCTATTGTGTTCACATATTGCTTATATAGATTTTTACTTTTATATTCTATTATAGATATAGTCTATATATTTCGAGCTATTACATATATTTTGTTGTATTACTCAATCTTAAATAAATATAATATTTTAATTCTCTTTTTGTACCCTATTTATTTGTAATTTACACGTACATATATAGGATGTCCATTTCTTTCTCAGATATGTCTTCTTTCTTTCTCTCCCTTTCTATTTCAGATATAATTTAAAAAATTATTATACCCTGATTTACCCTAAATGTTTTAATGTAGGTAATTAAAAGATTATAAAAAGGTTTTTTTAAATGTTATTTATTTACGTTCTAAGGTCGTATAAAAAAATTCTCAAAAACATTTTTAAAACGTAATTATAAACGTGCTGAAAACAATGAAATGTCGTTTTTAGAACGTTTTAAAAACGTGTAAATGTTTGCTGGGACTGCCTCGTTGTCTGACCACACTACAATCTCACCAAAGTGGATATTATTGAGTGTCTTTGCCAGGCAATGAGCCAATCTTACTCCCACCAGCAATGCAGTCAACTCCATCTGAGGTAAAGATCTCTTCTTAATGGGAGTAACTCTTGCTTTAGATGTGAGCAAAATTGATTGTGCACTATTGAATAAATAGGCTACTGCGCCATATGCTTTGCCAGAGGCATCGCAGAAAACGTGCAAATTGGTGGGTAAGTTTGGTCCTGAAGCATTACGAGGAAATTTCAAAACGCCTAACTGATTAAAATCCGTTGAGAGTATTTGCCATTTAGCTTGTAACTCACTTGGTAACGGATCATCCCATCCCATATGTTTCTGCCAGCACTCCTGCATTAGGAGTTTGCCCTTTATTAATATAGGACTAAGTAGGCCTAAAGGGTCAAATGGTTGACTGACAAACGAGAGCAGTGTTCTCATGGTAAGGGTTGAATTATCAGTTTGTACTGACTTGACGTTCATCTCGTCAGTACGGGTGTTCCATTCCACGCCTAGAACCTTTAATTGACTGGGTACCTGATAATCTGGAAATTCTTTCTCGATTACCTGGTTAAGCAGTTTATTATTTGAGGCCCATGACTGTAGTGGCATATTGGCTCCTAATAGTTCACGGTTAGCCTCATGGTAGATTTCTACCAGATCAGCTTGATCATTAGTTGTCCCCTGGAAATTGTCGACATACAAGTTGTCGCTAATGTCTGCCTTATAGGAGCTGTTTGATTTCCTCAAATGTGTGTCTAATGTTGCTTGCAAAAGAAACGGTGAGGACGTAGCTCCAAATAATACTGAGGCAAAACGATAGGTGATTACTTCACTGTTAGGATCCAGTGGATTCTTAATCCAGAGGAATTTTGTGTAGTTACGATCTTCCTCCTGCAAACCTACTCGGAGAAAGGCTTTGCTGATATCAGCTGTATAGGCAAAAATGCCTGTGCGAAATCGTAACAACACATCATGTAGCCTTTGTGTTAGGCTAGGTCCCGTTTGGAGACATTCATTTAAAGACACACTGCTTGGCTTTACTTTAGCACTGCAGTTAAAGACAATACGAATAGGTGTTGTCAATGAGTCTTTCACCACAGTGTGATGAGGTAAATAATGACCTGTTTTTCGGTCATCGTGTTCAACAACTTCAATGAATTTACTGTTAAGTTGTTGTTGGATAAGTTGATGATACATGTTCAGTTTGTCTGGCTGCTTCTGTAGTCGTGTTAACTGAGACTGCAATTGTGAGGCTGCCATAAAATAATTAACTGGAAGTTGTGGATGATCCAACTTCCATGGGAGTCTTACCCAGTATTGTTTATTTGAATAGACAACTGTATCCAGGTATTGCTGGTAAGTCCACGTATCATCAGGACTTGGTTGTTCAGGGATAATGCCTAAAGTGTCTAAATCCCACAAACGATGTATTGGTGGTCAGACTCAATATCCTCAGATATTTCCCTGAAACGTAGGGGTGACTGCTCCAAGCCTAGTCACGCCACTATTATGTTATTGGACTGTTGGTTTGTGGACGCTGGACCTTGTCTGAAAAGCACCGGTCCCGTAAGCAATTTGCCTCCTGCGGACGACAACAAATTCATTCCATGTTGCCTAGTGCATCCAGTTATAAACTTGTAATAATGATCCGCGCCTATAAGTATTCCAACATCTGTGAGGCAGTCAGAATTTATTTTATAATCTGCTAGCCTCATGCGGTTTCGTTTAAGATGTCTCGCAGTGCGAGCTAATCCTGTGACCTGCAGGTCTGTAGGAAGTTTATCCACTACTACCGCTTGTATTGGACTAGTAGAAGATCCGAGTCTTACTAATACTTTAACTACCTTGTAGTCACGAGGTCCACTATTTGACAAGAAACCAGAAATATTTAACCTCACACTTTTGGTAGGTTTTAAATTTAACTCATCTACCAACTGTTGTGTAATGAAGGTTTTCTGTGAACCTTGGTCAAAAAGACCTCTAATGTTAATTCTAGATCTTCGGTTTATTAGTTTAAGTTGAGCTGTAGGCAGAGTAGTATGATTGCCTGACTCAGTAGCAAGTACATTTACTTCTTGATGCACTTTGCAATATTGCACTGCGGTAGAATTCGTGGAATTCTCCCCAGTGGTCATGGTTGGTGTAGAAGATTTTCTACATAAGACGTAGTGGTGTACACCTTGGTTACATCGGTTGCAGGAACGTAGCTGCACTGCACATTTCTTGGGATCATGAGAGCCCATGCACTTGGTGCACTTGTGCAATTCTTGTAACCTTTTAACCCTAACATTATAAGTAGGATAAACAGAGCATTGATAAGTGGTGTGTCCCTGATTGCAGAACAGACACTTTCTCTGGTTAATAGACTTAGTCTCTTTAGTAGACAAGTCATTGGTTATCTCAGGAGACACCGAATATGTACCTACATTTCCACTTCCTTTCCCAGTGGATGGAGTAGTTTTGGATTTATATTTATTAGACTTACTCTGAGTCTGTTTAGGTTTGACTGAAATATCAGTACTAGTTGGTTTAGACTCAGGTTTAATTTTATCATGAGTCTTCAACCTGTTAACCGTGATCCTTAATCCCTCGAAAATTTGGTCAAGAGTGAGAAACTCGGTATTATAATGTGAGCAGAGCTCTGTCAAGACATTTCGAGGTAATTTCCTCTGTAATAGTAACTTGATAGACCATTCTGAAGCAGGTATATTAACTTTAGTACCTAAGGCCTTTACTAGAGACTCTACTTCTAGTCTGAAGCTTTGAAGTGACTCTGGTCTACTATTTGGTGCATTCAGATCTAGCAATTGATAATAGAGGGTAGCTATACTTAACTCTTTGTTGCAATAGTTCAACTTCAGGAGTTTTATAGCTTCCTCATAATTAATCTCATCAAGAGTGAGGTTATGTATGACCTTTTTAGCCTCTCCTTGGAGAAGACTAAGTAGGTATGAAAATTTAGAAACCTTGTCTAGAGACGGCTTCTTATGGATGTGAACTTCAAAGGAAGTCCAAAAATTGTCCCAATTTTCTGTATCTAATCCTGAAAATGTAGGTAAGTCTAAAGTAGGTAAACGAACCTCTGGTAGTTGGTTATTGAAGTGAGACCCTGTGTGACTGGTATTGGATCCAGATTGTTTTGCTAATTTAGATAGCCTGATAATTATATCTTGAGTCTCCTCTTCATACTGGGAGATGTCGTCTACAATTTGACTTACTTGATCAGGATCGGTTTCTACAGTATTTAGCAGATCAAGGTAAGATTGACCTGTAGATTTGACTTGATCAAATTTCAGATCAGCCACTCTAACTGATGTCTCTAAGTGATAAGAGTCAATGGGAGTATCTTTAGTTAAGCCCTCAGCCTTGTTAATTAATCTGGTCAAATGACCTTTAAGGCCAATGTAGGTTCTCCTCAATTGCTCAGGAGTAGCCATGTTGGGCTTAGGTCCAAACTTCATGGGATTAGTATATGTATTACTAATGAAGCTTGGGTACTTGTTCATTAGTGGACAAGTAACATTAAATGTAGCCTAATTTAAGGTGGCTATTTATAATTTACCTCACTTGAGGTTGAATGTACCTACTTACCTAACAACAAATAGCTAGATATTTTGTGCACTGTCTGAACTTCACCATTAGTTCTCGTCCGGTTAGCTCTTCTATATCACCATCAGAGTTAATGGAGATTATCCAGCAATACACAAAATAGATACACAAATAATGCATACAAGAGAAATATTATGGAGACACTCCAATCAGAGTTATCTCAAAATTTAATCCCACCCTGTTTAGGGTCAGCACAAATAGTGTAATACATACACTACTGACTAGCTTAGGACTAGTCGTGATAATTCCTAACTAAGAACTATAAAGTTATTTAGTCTGGGCTTGTACCAAATTCAGCACAATCTCAGCCTAAATTCTACCTAATAACATTGGTAAAGATTATTGTGGTGCAGTAAGGTGAATATAGTTGTGCTGTATTTTTGGGTTTTTTGTTTTATAAGAGTGCTCTTGCACACACAGGTGAAACAATTATGTACAGTTAAGTTTGGCTTGCTAGCCACAGCCGTTTGTGATGGTTGATGGTGTTAATTAACTTGTCAACCACATGCAACCTAGACTCACCTGACAAGTGTACACCATCTCTGGTCAGGTTCTGTCTATAAGGTCTGGCTGTAAATTGGATATATGTGGCATCCAATCTCACTTGTTTTTTCAGCCTGAAATTTATGTACTTAGCAGCTCTCTGGTAGTATTCTGGGGTTACTCCCCAATGATTATCTTGACTTGGTTGGCGAGGTTCCACTAATGTGAATACTACCGATTTACTGATGAGCTTGAAAGAAGAAATTATGGCTTTGAGGTGTTTGATCACCTCAGCTGGATGACGAGTGGGATGGATGTCATTACCACCTAAGTATATAATGGTTAGATGGTGAGGCCACTAACGCAGGTGTTAGTGTGGGGTTGTTATAAAAGTTATGAGCTGTTGCTCCTGGTGACCTAAAGATTCTCACCTCTGTGTGAGGTATAGGTCTAAGTGTTGTGGGTAATTGGCTATGACCCACTAAAGCTACCTTATACATGAGGTGAAAGTAGCAATATGTTAGTGTGATTTAGACTAACTGATGTGTTACACTGTTAGTTGACACAATTAATTAAATAGTCTAGCTTATATCACACAAGGATTAGTTATTAATGATTAATATTTGTAATTATAAATTTAATGCCTATCCGGTTCGAAGGACCATAATGTGGGACATTTGGGGTCTGAATCTAATTATTTAAATATTAATGTAGTAAAATAAATTACGAAGGACCACCCGCTTTTATAGTAAAGAGGGAAATTGAGAAATTATGATCATTTGATAATTCCTAGATGAACCAGTAACTATGGATAAAATACTAGAGAATATGATCATATAAATAATTAATGGGCTGTATAATTAAATGAATCAAACCTCAAACACCTACATTGTGGGGTTATTACTGGAACTCAGTATGTCCAGGAACTAGTGTGGTTCATTCACTAATCCAAGATATAATAATCTAATTCTATGAATAATTGTGAAATCATTGTCATTATCATTAATGGGAACATAGATTATGAATATAATAATGATAATCATAATAAACACATGTCAATCCAATAAACAGAGTTCTGCAAGTAAAGGCTCACAGATAATAAATTAGAGGAATACAAAAAGAATCTTAGCTTAATGACGATTCCTTAATTTGAGTCAAGACGCTTCCTCTGATTCTCCTGGGCTCGGCATGGAACACTAGGAGCCGATTAACATGGGAGAGGGCAGCTAGGAGAATTCTTCTCACATGCTGCAAAATAAATGTTTACAGTAGCAACTAATTAAACTACTTGATTTCTATGTTCAATAAAGTAATATTAATAGTGGGCGAAGGATAATGACCTGTAATTTGTTGTTGTTATACGTCGTCACGACAAACTACCCAGCTATAATTCTACACCCTATCAGATGCATCAAATAAGGATAAGATACATAGCTAATATGGGCACTGTGTAAGTTTAAGTTTGCCGAAATTCGCGTCCCAGGCTCTGGCTTAGCCTATCCTGGATAATGACGCGCTTCACTGGCCGGTCACGTGGAGTCACAAAGAACCAAATTTAATAGGTTCCTTGTATGACACTGACACCAGGTGAAGATAATGTCTGCAAGGCTCTTCACGCCTCACAGTGGCGACTTTCTTCGGGAGAATGGATAGCGTTTACCCTGATGGCTGGGTAATGGCGTCTCCTCGTGAGCACTACGTGAACAGGTCCGCTCGGGAGCGTCTCAACACGTGCACTGGCGTCCTCTCCCTCCCCCCACCGCGTCTCGCGTGCATTAACCAAGTTATTATTATGGATATTAGCATTTCTCGCGGTTGTGCTTGAAATGCTCGAGTCAGGACGGGTTTATTATTTAGAAGAGTTAAATATTATTATTTGCCAGTTCAGTGAGAGTAAACATATAATGGAGAAGAATTAATGTCTCTCCATGGCATTAACGCGTGACGTTAATTTTTATTACTAGATAACTGCTATGACTTTAACGCTCTATTCGGCTTTAGTTGGAGGTCAGTTTATCTGTAATTAATTGTCACACAGAACACCATTTGTTATAGAGAATCGAATTCAATTCTCAGGCACATTGGATATAAATGTGTTTATTACAATGAAATCTGACGCAATACTGGCGTCGGGTGACGTAGGAATTCTAGCCTATTGTACAGATGTAATTATTAGTACATGTGAATTCTACGTTGGGTTAATTTTACTTACTACAATGATTAGTAGAATTAGTAATAATTAATGAGAATACAACAGTGTTGTATTCGGTGTTGGAAATTTCCAACATCCGCTCCCCCTCCTCACTCCCCCCCTTCAACTCACCTCGAATCTCTAGCTGTAGAATTCATTCAATCTATGGCTCCCTGTCTAAACTTTAAACCTCTCAGAAGTAATCCATGGCTTCAGAAACTGCACAACCTTGTGAAAATGCAATCTGAAGCTATTTCGGCCCTCCAAGCCACAGTCACCCGACAACAACATACCATAGACCGCCTCCTTGAATCGTCGACGAACAACAACCAAGAAATTCTCAACTTACAAACTGTTGCAAATGGTGCAATGGATCAAATACATAAGATTCAGGCCGAAGAAACCCTCTCAGCTCAAAGTGACCTCCTTCAAAAGCTGGAAAAACAGATCAATCTCCTTCAGATTCACCAGGCGGCTTCCGAAGATGACCAAGAGCAACAACAACTTCATGACTCCCAGATAATTAGCTCTACTGATCTACCTGATGAACAACAAGGTGAGAATTGCTGTAACATAGCCCACACCCTAATTAATTCAATGATCAGTGTCAATGTTCAAATCAAATC
>NW_025552369.1:0-17644 GCF_020424385.1 Procambarus clarkii
CTGCACGTTTGGAAGTTACCGGTTTGGGTGAACTAGTAACAGTAGGCTTGGAGGATGTTGCTGCATTGTCAGATTTTCTGCAACTTGATGTTTGAGTAATTGGTTGATGTTTATTTGGGGTAGTTGTTTTACCCTTTAATTGACTCTTATTTTTTATTTCTGAAGGCTTGTAAGAGGCTTTAACTTCCTCATTTGCTCGTCGTTTGTTTATGATGGAATGTAAACCTTCAGTGATGTCCTGTACTGTCAGGATGGTGTTATGTTGATGTGCATATAATTCATCTAGTATATCGCTGGACAATTTTCGTTGAAGGACTACTTTGGTCATCCATTCACTAGTAGTTATATCAACCTTAAGACTGAATGTTCTTAGTAGTGACTCAAACTCCATGCTGAAGGATTGTAATGAGTCAGCAGTCTGATCAGGTTGAGGTAAATCCAGCAATTGTAGTACTAGATGTATGACAGTTTTCTCATTGCCAGCATTATCCATACTAGCTAGTTGGTGAAGCCTTGTGGGGCTTGTACTTGGGCTGCTCATAATACTGAACAAGCACTGATGGTAGCCTAGGGTAAATTCTGCACTCACTAGGCAATAATCCTACCTCTACTAGAGGTTAGCACTTAAAATTAATACACATTATATATATACAATCATACACACTAATGATTTGAGTGATAAACCAGTGTCACTGGAAGTAACTTTAGGTTAGCTCTTCTATATCCCCCTAGGATGGTAGAGACACTAATTAATCACTCAAAGGTGTAATGATCATAAGTAAATTATTATATATACAACTCAACTCGAGTTGATAAAAATTACACCCAAAATAGGGTCTGGACCATTCATTAATGGTGTTAGGTTGATCAATATAGTACAACTGACTATGGTAATAATGGGACTAGGATGAGCAATAATAGTTCAACTAGTCAATTTTAATATCCTACCCTGTTGTGGGTTGGCAATTAGTAAATATTATACTGTGATCACTAGTGCAATATATATTAAATGATTCTCTATTTTGGAGAAATAATATACACAATTATTGATAATAGCCTCTTAATTAGCCACTATAAAACTTCTAATATTATCAAGAAGTATTAAATATTATTAGTGACCTCGCGAAATAAACTCCACAAAATTTGTGGATAATCTCTCGCGAAATTTAACACCACGAAATCCGTGAACAATATCGCGAAGACACAGTCACTAATTTGGCTGGCTTCAATGTTATTCTGCGCTGTCATTTCACAGAATAACACGCCACCAAATGTCTTTGGGTGTGCATGAAACCGCTGACTAAGGCTGATCTGAACTCAGCGGGGCTCGTGAACTCGTTTGAGGCAACGCTGCCGTCTTTGACTGGCTGGCCTTGTTTAAATCACACTGCACTAGTATATTTAATGAATCCACTGGTTAACTGGTTCATCCGGTACTAAGATGACCAAATGTGGGTTCAAAGGACCGAATATTCCGGTTCTGAAGGTCCAAATAATGTGGGAACTGACCTGTGAGATTTATATTTATTTAATTTATATGAATTTATATTTACGTTAATTTATATACTTCGATAGCAATTTGTATAATGATAAGTGGACTGTATTTCTGCAATAATCTTAACACTTTCGCGCTATCTGGACGCGCCGGCGCGTTCGGTTTCGTCTAACGTAAACGCATAGTGGACATAAAGTTATGTCTACTTTTAAAATATTTGTATAAAATTAAATTTTAATCCGATTTCATTGGGGTTTATTTCAAACGACGCGCCATGAAGTTCTCTTTCTCTCCACTAGGCCGCCTGGCGCGTCGGCCTACCCGGTCACGTGACGGGCCCATTGTTTTCGTGTCACGTGTCGTGAGTCGATCACGCTCCCCTCGCGCGCCAAACTCGAGCATTTTTACCCGTTTCCGTGTGGATTATACCCAATTACTTCATCAAAAATGGATCAAGGTCAAGGCCCAAGCACTTCTACAAGCTCTCAAGAAACATTGAGAGAACTTAAGGTGTACACATGTGGCACAATTAGAATGCTACGTGGCGCCCCAAAGGTATTGCAAGCTCTAGCCAAGGGTAAACTTCCACTAGATACCACAGTATACCGCCGCAAAGATAATACCTTCATTCTCCTGTGGAAAGACAAGCGAGTGGTTTCAATCATTACCAACATCCACAATGCAGACACTCAGCGAGTTCAGCGAAGGAAGCGAATTCGCAACCGAGACGGAACAAGTGGAATAAAACAGGTAACAGTGAACAAACCGACTGCAATTTGCGAGTACAATAAGTTCATGAAAGGTGTGGACCACTTCGATCAAATGGTTAAATATTACCATTTTACCAGGAAAACTCACAAGTGGACCAAAAAGATTACTTTTTATTTCCTGCAAATGGCATTGCATAATGCCTGTGTTTTGTACAAATACAACACAACTGATCGAAAAAAGCTAACATTGCTACAGTTCCACGAAGTGGCAATCTGGGCCCTATTGCACTGGGACACAGAAGAGTGGCCTAAAACAACAACATCATCTCAACACTTGCGGCACGCTCCAGACATAAATGATGACACAGCTCCTGCCAATGCTGACGCCATGCCAACTCCCGGACCATCTGGTGTGAGGTGGCCTTTGTTCACTACACCACCTCAAGATGAAGCAGATAACGAATCTGACCCGACATGTCTGCCACACTGCCAGTTGACGAAACTGTTTTGTCAGATGAATCTGACTCTCCTGCAACTCCTGTTACACCTCCAGCGAGAGGACCTGGCCGCCCTATTGTTGATTCAGAAAATCGCATGAACTACAAACTGAAACATGAAATTTACAGACTGCCCAAACGTCTCAAGTGTCATGCATGCACACGGTCCGGTAAAAGGAAGGACACGAACTATGGATGCAAGACCTGTGGTGTTGCACTCTGTGTTGTTCCCTGCTACACCAATTACCACCGGAAACAGGTGTATTGGGTGGTGAAGAAGTAACCACCCGCAACAGCTTCACTCCACCTAAAAACCATATGTTGAACAACTTCAGGAATGAAGAACCTGAAGAAGGTGGAGAGAAGAACAAATGCTCAACTTACTGTTCCACAACCAGCCTTCCCTTGGCAAGTACACCTATTTGGTCCAAGTTTGTGTAGTATAATTTAGCTCATAGAACATTCTATTGCAAAAACATTGCCACAAAAATGAATGACATACATACAATATTAATATCAGAACAGTGAAATAAGTATAAACTTTCAAAGCAACGTTTCGCGCGTGTGTCGTCCAGTCACCGTTACCGGGTAACAGTGCGCCCACTTCCCACACTCTTGCGGGTGGGCCGGGACCATTATTCTACAATTATATTCATATCATCGTGTTGGGAATTTCATTGGGAGTCCATTGATACCAAATCTAAGGCTGTAGGACAATTGTAGAGGTGATAATAATCCCAAGAGTAAAATTATTTTGTTGCTGTTGAGCGCTCACGGCGACTCATCTTCGTAGTTATTTATTTCATGCTGGTATCTCTATAGCTTTTGTGACTTTTTTTACTGATGTTCTTCTAGAGAATTTTATTGCGAACACGTTGGTACCAAAATGAAATACGTAGCATGAAAACTAAAGTCAGAAAAGTAAAAAGAGTATACACATTTTTGTTTTTACGCTTAAGCAATAAAAACGCCGCGCGCACATACGGTTGGCTGAGTGACCTTCGCCGAGAGCGCGAAAGTGTTCTCACAAATCGATCCTCTACACATTAGGGGGGGGGTTTATATTAATTTATATATATGCAGCCAATCAAACTACAATAATAGACTACATACATTGAAGAGGTTCCTTATCTTATAGTACAGCAGGTTAGTCCACCAGGGATAACTAGGGTGTAGACACCAAATTATCCTCTTTGAGGTAGCTTCCATCACCCAGTAACTGGTGCACAAAGTCTAGCTTCCTCGTCTTGACCTGTTAAAAGGGCGCTAGCTGTAAAGCCAGAATCCTATATATGACAAGTATTTCAGAGAAAACACTGTACATGGAACAGTGAAGACCTGGCTTAATTACCTTTAGTTTGAGGCTATATTGTGCTCTAACCGGCAAACCCTACCCAATGACATTAATGGCCACTAATGATAGATAATGGGTTTCGGAAAGAACACTTAACTTGATTTGATGACAGCGTGTTGATAATGGTACACCTTTGGTTTCCATAACACTACGTCCAAGTAAAATTAACAGGAGCCGAATTTGCTCCCGAGAGCCTCTGGTCTAGTATAAACAATGGCAATGTCTAACACTCCATACTACTGACGCCTGGCCGACATTGTCCAGATATGATAGGAGCCGAATTTGCTCCACACGTCTCGGAGGTGACACAACAATGGCTCCCCTCTTTCCTCACTCTCGCCTGGCTTACATTGTCCAGATGTCAATAAGTGATAGAAGGGTCACATTTACTCTACTTTAATACTGATAATTAAGTTAATTTATATGAGGTGTTTTTATGATGGTAAAGTCCAAAGACTAATGTATTTAAGAATAATTCCCAGCAGAATAGCTGGTGAATTTATAATGGTATGTGGTGATGATATCCCGTTTTCTATAGACGGTAATTCCACTACAAGTTACGTTTTCTATGGGTTAACTTGTTTATACAATACAGCAGCTATTATCTGTCTGTATGTTATATTAAATGGTGTCGGATTTTCCGACACCCTGCACTTTTCAAAATATAAAAAAATATCCCAATTTTGAGGCCTGAGCCATATTTTGGAGCCAAATTCTGGCTCTGTGCACGTATTCGCAGTTTGAAATTGCGACTTTTTTATACCCAACATATGCCAAGTACTGAAACCGGCGTTTGGTCATATTTGTCCCAAACCCCCCTGCAGTTTTTTAAAATATGCCAAACATCCCAATTTCGAGGCCTGAGCCATATTTTGGAGCCAAATTATGGCTCTATGCACGTACTCGCAATTTGAAATTACGACTTTTTATACCCAACATATGCCAAGTCCTGAAATTGCAGTGAGTCACATTTTGCACAAACTCCCCTGCAGTTTTCGAAATATCCCAAATATTCCAATTTCGAGGCCTGAGCAATATTTTAGAGCCAAATTTTGGCTCTCTGCACGAATTCGCAGGTTGAAATTGCGAATTTTTATACCCAACATATGCCAGGTATTGAAAGCTGCGTTTGGTCACATTTGTCCCAAACCTCCCTGCAGTTTTCAAAATATCCAAAATATCCCAATTTCGAGGCCTGAGCCATATTTTGGAGCCAAATCTGGCTCTCTACACGTATTCGCAGTTTGATATTACGACTTTTTATACTTAACATATGCTAAGTACTGAAAGCGGCAGTGAGTCACATTTTACACAAACTCCCCTGCAGTTTTCAAAATATCCCAAACATCCCAATTTCGAGGCCTGAGCCATATTGTAGAGCCAAATTTTGGCTCTCTGCACGTATTCGCAGTTTGAAATTATAACTTTTTATACCAAACATATGCCAAGTACTAAAAGCGGTAGTTAGTCACATTTTGCAGAAACTCCCCTGCAGTTTTCAAAGTATCACAAATTTGCCAATTTCGAGCCCTGAGCCATATTTTGGAGCCAAATTCGGGCTCTATGCACATATTTGCAGTTTGAAATTACGACTTTTTATACCGAACATATGCCAAGTACTGTAAGGGGCAGTGAGTCACATTTTGCACAAACTCCACTGCAGTTTTCAAAATATCCCAAACATCCCAATTTCGAGGCCTGAGCCATATTTTTGAGCCAAATTCTGGCTCTCTGCACGTATTCGCAGTTTGAAATTACGACTTTTTTATACCCAACATATGCGAAGTACTGAAAGCGGCGTTTGGTCACATTTGTCCCAAACCTCCCTGCAGTTTTCAAAATACCCCAAACATCCCAATTTCGAGGCCTGAGCCATATTTTGGAGCCAAATTATGGCTCTATGCAGGTATTCGCAGTTTGAAATTACGACTTTTTATACCCAACATATGCCAAGTCCTTAAAGCGGCAGTGAGTCACATATTGCACAAACTCCCCTGCAGTTTTCAAAGTATCACAAATATGCCAATGTCGAGGCCTGAGCCATATTTTGGAGCCAAATTCGGGCTCTATGCACGCATTCGCAGTTAGAAATTACGACTTTTTATACCGAACATATGCCAAGTACTGAAAGGGGCAGTGAGTCACATTTTGCACAAACTCCACTGCAGTTTTCATAGTATCACAAATATCCCAATTTCAAGGCCTGAGCCATATTTTGGAGCCAAATTCTGGCTCTCTACACGTATTCGCAGTTTGATATTAAGACTTTTTATAACCAACATATGCCAAGTACTGCATGTGGCAGTGAGTCACATTTTGCACAAACTCCCCTGCAGTTTTCAAAGTATCACAAATATCCCAATTTCGAGGACTGAGCCATATTTTGGAGCCAAATTCTGGCTCTCTGCACGTATTCGCAGTTTGAAATCACGATTTTTTTATACCCAACATATGCGAAGAACGGAAAGCGGCGTTTGGTGACATTTGTCCCAAACCTACCTGCAGTTTTCAAAATACCCCAAACATCCCAATTTCGAGGCCTGAGCCATATTTTGGAGTCAAATTATGGCTCTCTGCACGTATTCGCAGTTTGATATAACGACTTTTTATACCCAACATATGCCAAGTACTGAAAGTGGCAGTGAGTCACATTTGTCCCAAACCCCCCTGCAGTTTTCAAAATATGCCAAACATCCCAATTTCAAGGCCTGAGCCATATTTTGGAGCCAAATTCTGGCTCTCTGCACGTATTCGCAGTTTGATATTACGACTTTTTATACCCAACATTTGCCAAGTACTGAAAGTGACAGTGAGTAACATTTTGCACAAACTCCCCTGCAGCTTTCAAAATATCCCAAACATCCCAATTTCGAGGCCTGAGCCATATTTTGGAGCCAAATTCTGGCTCTCTGCACGTATTCGCAGTTTGAATTTAAGACTTTTTATACCCAACATATGCCAAGTACTGAAAGCGGCAGTGAGTCACATTTTTCACAAACTCCCCTGCAGTTTTCAAAATATCCCAAACATCCCAATTTCGAGCCCTGAGCCATATTTTGGAGCCAAATTCTGGCTCTCTGCACTTATTCGCAGTTTGAAATAACGACTTTTTATACCCAACATATGCGAAGTACTGAAAGCGGCGGTTGGTCACATTTGTCCCAAACCTCCCTGCAGTTTTCAAAATATCCCAAATATCGCAATTTCGAGGCCTGAGCTATATTTTGAAGCCAAATTCTGTCTCTCTGCACGTATTCGCAGTTTGAAATTACGAATTTTTATACCTAACATATGCCAAGTCCTGAAAGCGGCACTGAGTCACATTTTGCACAAACTCCCGTGCAGTTTTCGAAATATCCCAAATATCCCAATTTCTAGGTTGGAGCCATATTTTGGAGCCAAGTTCTGGCTCTCTGCATGTATTCGCAGTATGAAATTGCGACTTTTTTATACCCAACATATGCCAAGTACTCAAAGCGGCGTTTGGTCACATTTGTCCCAATCCCTTCTGCAGTTTTCAAAATATCCCAAACATCCCTATTTCGAGGCCTGAACCTTATTTTGGAGCAAAATTCTGGCTCTCTGCACGTATTCGCAGTTTGAAATTACGACTTTTTATACCCAACATATGCCAAGTACTTAAAGCGGCAGTGAATCACATTTTGCACAAACTCTCCTGCAGTTATCAAAATATCCCAAATATCCCAATTTCGAGGCCTGAGCCATATTTTGGTGGTAAATTCTGGCTCTCTGCACGTATTCGCAGTTTGAAATTACGACTTTTTATACCCAACATATGCCAAATACTGAAAGCAGCGTTTGGTCACATTTGTCCCAAACCTCCCTATGTGGGAACCGACCTGTGAGATTGTGTTTATTTAATTTATATGAATTTATATTTACGTTAATTTATATACTTCGATAGCAATTTGTATAATGATAAGTTGACTGTATTTCTGCAATAATCTCTTAATCTCACAAATCGATCCTCTACACATTAGGGGGGGTTTATATTAATTTATATATATGCAGCCAATCAAACTACAGTAATAGACTACATACATTGAAGAGGTTCCTTATCTTATAGTACAGCAGGTTAGTCCACCAGGTATAACTAGGGTGTAGACACCAAATTATCCTCTTTGAGGTAGCTTCCATCACCCAGTAACTGGTGCACAAAGTCTTGCTTCCTCGTCTTGACCTGTTAAAAGGGCGCTAGCTGTAAAGCCAGAATCCTATATATGACAAGTATTTCAGAGAAAACACTGTACATGGAACAATGAAGACCTGGCTTAATTACCTTTAGTTTGAGGCTATATCGTGCTCTAACCGGCAAACCCGACCCAATGACATTAATGGCCACTAATGATAGATAATGGGTTTCGGAAAGAACACTTAACTTGATTTGATGACAGCGTTTTGATAATGGTACACCTTTGGTTTCCATAACACTACGTCCAAGTAAAATTAACAGGAGCCGAATTTGCTCCCGAGAGCCTCTGGTCTAGTATAAACAATGGCAATGTCTAACACTCCATACTACTGACGCCTGGCCGACATTGTCCAGATATGATAGGAGCCGAATTTGCTCCACCCGTCTCGGAGGTGACACAACAATGGCTCCCCTCCTTCCTCACTCTCCCCTGGCTTACATTGTCCAGATGTCAATAAGTGATAGAAGGGTCACATTTACTCTACTTTAATACTGATATTTAAATTAATTTATATGAGATGTTTTTATGATGGTAAAGTCCAAAGACTAAAGTATTTAAGAATAATTCCCAGCAGAATAGCTGGTGAATTTATAATGGTATGTGGTGATGATATCCCGTTTTCTATAGACGGTAATTGCACTACAAGTTATGTTTTCAATGGGTTAACTTGTTTATACAATACAGCAGCTATTATCTGTCTGTATGTTATATTAAATGGTGTCGGATTTTCCGACATAATTCCCCAGGGGCTGCTCACGGGTCGAAGTCCTACTTAGAACAGACGAACACCGATACTCCTCCTTCGAATTATTAGATTAATTTGATGTTAGTAGTTAGTAATCACACATTTGTGCGTCTGTTCGTACAGGAAGGATGTCCCGTACTAGAGTTGCAGGGGTTAGAAGTCTAATGCGATTTCATTTCACTGTCAACTCTTGAAAGGCTAATATTCAAGCCTAATTACATATTATTTAACCCAGAAGACTGGATGTGATCAAGTACTACAGTCAAGTATGATTCAGGGACTGCAGTGAGATCAGTGACATTAGATATAACTTGAAGTTTGTTCAGGTAACTGGTCACTGATATATAAACACTGAGGCCCATGGAATACATCTTGATTAAATAATAAATGCATCAAATCAGTCATCAGATTTATTGGGGTTTAATTTAGTTAATTGATTCAGAAGATTGAATAGCTCATCATTAAAGTAAAGTATGGTTCTGAGACTGCAGTGGGTTCAGTGACATTGGTCGCAGTGACTTGTAGCTGTTTTAGGCTACTGTTCACTGATTTGCCACTGAGGCCTCATGAACTCATCTTCAGCTTTAAATGATGATACTAACATCAACCTCTGTTACTATAGTCAGCTGTAATCTCCTTAGTATAATGCTACTGGAGAAATATAATCAGCTGACAAATTTAGATTTCTACTGGTATTGTTTATCTGCAGGCATAAGTCTCCTCAGGCTTGATACTGGGCCTGAGAGTAATTTACTTCCTGCAGAGTTTAACATGGTTATACCCTGATATTTAGTAGGGCTACCGATGAATCGATGACAATAGTCTGTCCCTACAAGGATACCGAAGTCGGTGAGGTGATCAGACTTAATATTATCTGCCAATTTTATTCCTCTATTTCTCAGGAATTTGGCTGTTGCTCTCAGACCTTGAACTTGTAGGTCTACTGGTATTTTGTCCACCACAATGGCTTGTAATCGACAGACGTACCTGCCTAAACGTACTGATGGTTGTACCACCTGGTAGACTTGAGGTCCTGCATCTGTTACAAACCCTGAGATGTTGAATGACATCTGGGCTACAGGCCTTAATTGTAATTCATCTGCCAGCTTTTTAGTGATATATGTTCTCTGGGATCCTTGGTCAAACAACCCACGGGTATGGACCTTGGCCCTCTTATTCAGGATGGTAATTTGGGCAGTAGGCAAAGTCGTATTACCTTTAGACTTTGCCGATTGGACACTCTTTGTTGGTTGCACCTTGCAGTACTGTACTGTGGTGGGAATGCTATCTTCCACCTTGGGTCTTGAATACGTTAATTTCGTATATTTACACAGTGCTGCATGGTGCGTACCTCTTCTTCACCTGTTGCTGGTGTTGAATTGGGTATCACAATAGTCTATGTTGTGTGACTTGAGACACCTTGAACATCTCCCTAATTCCTGGAGTCGCTCCATACGAATGTCTCTGGTTGGATAATTAGCACAACAGTATGTTGAATGTTTCTTTTTGCAGAACATACATGTCCCCCAGCCTACTGCACGTTTGGAAGTTACCGGTTTGGGTGAACTAGTAACAGTAGGCTTGGAGGATGTTGCTGCATTGTCAGATTTTCTGCAACTTGATGTTTGAGTAATTAGTTGATGTTTATTTGGGGTAGTTGTTTTACCCTTTAATTGACTCTAATTTTCTATTTCTGAAGGCTTGTAAGAGGCTTTAACTTCCTCATTTGCTCGTCGTTTGTTTATGATGGAATGTAAACCTTCAGTGATATCCTGTACTGTCAGGATGGTGTTATGTTGATGTGCATATAATTCATCTAGTATATCGCTGGACAATTTTCGTTGATGGACTACTTTGGTCATCCATTCACTTGTAGTTATATCAACCTTAAGACTGAATGTTCTTAGTAGTGACTCAAACTCCATGCTGAAGGATTGTAATGAGTCAGCAGTCTGATCAGGTTGAGGTAAATCCAGCAATTGTAGTACTAGATGTATGACAGTTTTCTCATTGCCAGCATTATCCATACTAGCTAGTTGGTGAAGCCTTGTGGGGCTTGTACTTGGGCTGCTCATAATACTGAACAAGCACTGATGGTAGCCTAGGGTAAATTCTGCACTCACTAGGCAATAATCCTACCTCTACTAGAGGTTAGCACTTAAAATTAATACACATTATATATATACAATCATACACACTAATGATTTGAATGATAAACCAGTGTCACTGGAAGTACCTTTAGGTTAGCTCTTCTATATCACCCTAGGATGGTAGAGACACTAATTAATCACTCAAAGGTGTAATGATCATAAGTAAATTATTATATATACAACTCAACTCGAGTTGATAAAAATTACACCCAAAATAGGGTCTGGACCATTCATTAATGGTGTTAGGTTGATCAATATAGTACAACTGACTATGGTAATAATGGGACTAGGATGAGCAATAATAGTTCAACTAGTCAATTTTAATATCCTACCCTGTTGTGGGTTGGCAATTAGTAAATATTATACTGTGATCACTAGTGCAATATATATTAAATGATTCTATATTTTTAAGAAATAATATACACAATTATTGATAATAGCCTCTTAATTAGCCTCTATAAAACTTCTAATATTATCAAGAAGTATTAAATATTATTAGTGACCTCGCGAAATAAACTCCACAAAATTCGTGGATAATCTCTCGCGAAATTTAACACCACGAAATCCGTGAACAATATCGCGAAGACACAGTCACTAATTTGGCTGGCTTCAATATTAGCGCTGTCATTTCACAGAATAACACGCCACCAAATGTCTGTGGGTGTGCATGAAACCGCTGACTAAGGCTGATCTGAACTCAGCGGGGCTCGTGAACTCGTTTGAGGCAACGCTGCCATCTTTGACTGGCTGGCCTTGTTTAAATCACACTGCACTAGTATATTTAATGAATCCACTGGTTAACTGGTTCATCCGGTACTAAGATGACCAAATGTGGGTTCAAAGGACCGAATATTCCGGTTCTGAAGGTCCAAATAATGTGGGAACCGACCTGTGAGATTTATATTTATTTAATTTATATGAATTTATATTTACGTTAATTTATATACTTCGATAGCAATTTGTATAATGATAAGTGGACTGTATTTCTGCAATAATCTCTTAATCTCACAAATCGATCCTCTACACATTAGGGGGGGTTTATATTAATTTATATATATGCAGCCAATCAAACTACAGTAATAGACTACATACATTGAAGAGGTTCCTTATCTTATAGTACAGCAGGTTAGTCCACCAGGTATAACTAGGGAGTAGACACCAAATTATCCTCTTTGAGGTAGCTTCCATCACCCAGTAACTGGTGCACAAAGTCTTGCTTCCTCATCTTGACCTGTTAAAAGGGCGCTAGCTGTAAAGCCAGAATCCTATATATGACAAGTATTTCAGAGAAAACACTGTACATGGAACAATGAAGACCTAGCTTAATTACCTTTAGTTTGAGGCTATATCGTGCTCTAACCGGCAAACCCGACCCAATGACATTAATGGCCACTAATGATAGATAATGGGTTTCGGAAAGAACACTTAACTTGATTTGATGACAGCGTGTTGATAATGGTACACCTTTGGTTTGTATAACACTACGTCCAAGTAAAATTAATAGGAGCCGAATTTGCTCCCGAGAGCCTCTGGTCTAGTATAAACAATGGCAATGTCTAACACTCCATACTACTGACGCCTGGCCGACATTGTCCAGATATGATAGGAGCCGAATTTGCTCCACGCGTCTCGGAGGTGACACAACAATGGCTCCCCTCCTTCCTCACTCTCCCCTGGCTTACATTGTCCAGATGTCAATAAGTGATAGAAGGGTCACATTTACTCTACATTAATACTGATAATTAAGTTAATTTATATGAGATGTTTTTATGATGGTAAAGTCCAAAGACTAATGTATTTAAGAATAATTCCCAGCAGAATAGCTGGTGAATTAAAAATTGGTATGTGGTGATGATATCCCGTTTTCTATAGACGGTAATTCCACTACAAGTTACGTTTTCTATGGGTTAACTTGTTTATACAATACAGCAGCTATTATCTGTCTGTATGTTATATTAAATGGTGTCGGATTTTCCGACACCCTGCACTTTTCAAAATATAAAAAAATATCCCAATTTTGAGGCCTGAGCCATATTTTGGAGCCAAATTCTGGCTCTGTGCACGTATTCGCTGTTTGAAATTGCGACTTTTTTATACCCAACATATGCCAAGTACTGAAAGCGGCGTTTGGTCATATTTGTCCCAAACCACCCTGCAGTTTTTTAAAATATGCCAAACATCCCAATTTCGAGGCCTGAGCCATATTTTGGAGCCAAATTATTGCTCTATGCACGTACTCGCAGTTTGAAATTATGACTTTTTATACCCAACATATGCCAAGTCCTGAAATTGCAGTGAGTCACATTTTGCACAAACTCCCCTGCAGTTTTCGAAATATCCCAAATATCCCAATTTCGAGGCCTGAGCCATATTTTAGAGCCAAATTTTGGCTCTCTGCACGTATTCGCAGTTTGAAATTACGATTTTTATACCCAACATATGCCAAGTACTGAAAGCTGCGTTTGGTCACATTTGTCCCAAACCCCCCTGCAGTTTTCAAAATACCCCAAACATCCCAATTTCGAGGCCTGAGCCTTATTTTGGAGCCAAATTATGGCTCTATGCACGTATTCGCAGTTTGAAATTACGACTTTCTATACCCAACATATGCCAAGTCCTTAAAGCGGCAGTGAGTCACATATTGCACAAACTCCCCTGCAGTTTTCAAAGTATCACAAATATGCCAATGTCGAGGCCTGAGCCATATTTTGGAGCCAAATTCGGGCTCTATGCACGTATTCGCAGTTTGAAATTACGACTTTTTATACCGAACATATGCCAAGTACTGAAAGGGGCAGTGAGTCACATTTTGCACAAACTCCACTGCAGTTTTCAAAGTATCACAAATATCCCAATTTCGAGGCCTGAGCCATATTTTGGAGCCAAATTCAGACTCTCTACACGTATTCCCAGTTTGATATTATTACTTTTTATACCCAACATATGCCAAGTACTAGGGGAGGCAGTGAGTCACATTTTGCACAAACCCCCCTGCAGTTTTCAAAATATCCCAAACTTCCCAATTTCGAGGCCTGAGCTATATTTTGGAACCAAATTTGGGCTCCCTGCACGTATTTGCAGTTAGAAATTACGACTTTTTTACCCAACATATGCCTAAGTACTGAAAGCGGCAGTGAGTCACATTTTGAACAAACCCCCTTGCAGTTTTCAAAATATCCCAAACATCCCAATTTCGAGGCCTGAGCAATACTTTGGTGCCAAATTCTGGCTCTATGCACGTATTCACAGTTTGAAATTACAACTTTTTATACTCAACATATGCCAAGTCCTGAAAGCGGCGTTTGGTCACATTTGGCCCAATCCCCCCTGCAGTTTTCAAAATATCCCAAACATCCCAATTTTAATTTTAAGGCCTGATCCATATTTTGGACCCAAATTCTGGCTCTCTGCACGTATTCGCAGTTTGATGTTACGACTTTTTATACCCAACATATGCCAAGTACTGAAAGCGCCCGTGAGTCACATTTTGCCCAAACTCCCCTGCAGTTTACAAAATATCCCAAACATCCCAATTTCAAAGCCTGAGCCATATTTTGGACCCAAATTCTAGCTCTCTGCATGTATTCGCAGTTTGACATTACGACTTTTTTATACCCAACATATGCCAAGTACTGAAAGCAGCAGTGAGTCACATTTTGCACAAACTCCAATGCAGTTTTCAAAATATCAGAAACATCCCAATTTCGAGGCCTAAGCCATATTTTGGAGCCAAATTCTGGCTCTCTGCACGTATTCGCTGTTTGAAATTACGAATTTTTATACCTAACATATGCGAAGTACTGAGAGCGAAGTTTAGTCACATTTGTCCCAAACCTCCCTGCAGTTTTCAAAATACCCCAAACATCCCAATTTCGAGGCCTGAGGCATATTTTGGAGCCAAATTCAGGCTCCCTGCACGTATTCGAAGGTTGAAATTACGACTTTTTTATACCCAACATAAGCGACAAGCAACTCACTGCCGCTTTCAGTACTTGGCATATGTTGGTATAAAAAAGTCATAATTTCAAACTGAGAATACGTGCAGAGAGCCAGAATTTTTTCCAAAATATGGCTTAGGCCTCGAAATTGGGATGTTTGGGATATTTTGAATACTGCAGGGGGGTTGGGACAAATGTGACCAAACGCTATTTTCAGTTCTTGGCGTATGTTGGTTATAAAAAAGTCGTAATTTCAAACTGAGAATACGTGCAGAGAGCCAGAATTTGGTCCAAAATATGGCTCAGGCTTCGTGATTAGGATGTTTGGGATATTTTGAAAACTGCAGGGTGGTTTGGGACAAATGTGACCAAATGCCTCTTTCATTACTTGGCATATGTTGGGTATAAAAAAGTCATAATTTCAAACAGCGAATACGTGCAGAGAGCCAGAATTTGGCTCCAAAATATGGCACAGGCCTTGAAATTGGGATATTTGGGATATTTCGAAAACTGCAGCGAGGTTTGGGACCAAACGCCGCTCTCAGTACTTGGCATATGTTGGGTATAAAAAGCCGTAATTTTAAACTGCGAATACGTGCAGAGAGCCAGAATTTGGCTCCAAAATATGGCTCAGGCCTCGAAATTGGGATATTTGGGATATTTTGAAAACTGCAGGGGAGTTTGTGCAAAATATGACTCACACCCGTTTTCAGTACTTGGCGTATGTTGGGTATAAAAAAATCGTAATTTCAAACATCGAATACGTGCAGAGAACCAGAATTTTGCTCCAAAATATGGCACAGGCCTTGAAATTGGGATATTTGGGATATTTTGAAAACTGCAGGGAGGTTTGGGACAAATGTGACGAAACGCCGCTTTCAGTACTTGGCATATGTTGGGTATAAAAAGTCGTAATTTCAAACTGCGAATACGTGCAGAGAGCCAGAATTTGGCTTCAAAATATGTCTTAGGCCTCGAAATCGGGATATTTGGGATATTTTGAAAACTGCAGGGGAGTTTGTTCAAAATGTGATTCACTGCCGCTTTCAGTACTTGGCATATGTTGGATATAAAAAATCGTAAATTCAAACTGCAAATACGTGCAGAGAGCCAGAATTTGGCTCCAAAATATGGCTCAGGTCACGAAATTGGGATGTTTGGGATTTTTTGAAACTGCAGGGAGGGTTGGGACAAATGTGACCAAATGCCGATCTTAGTACTTCGCATATGTTGGGTATAAAAAAGTCGTAATTTCAAACTGCGAATACGTGCAGAGAGCCAGAATTTTGCTCCAAAATACGGCTCAGGCCTAAAAATGGGGATGTTTGGGATATTTTGACTACTGTAGGGGGGTTTGGGACAAATGTGACCATACGCCGCTTTCTGTACTTGGCATATGTTGGGTATAAAAAAGTCGTAATTTCAAACTGCGAATACGTGCATAGAGCCAGAATTTGGTTCCAAAATATTGCTCAGGCCTTGAAATTGGGATGTTTGGGATTTTATGAAAACTGAAGGGGGTTTTGGGGCAATTGTGACCAAACGCCGCTTTCTGTACTTGGCATATGTTGGGTATAAAAAGTCGTAATTTCAAACTGCGAATACGTGCAGAGAGCCAGAATTTGGCTCCAAAATATGGCTCAGGCCTCGAAATTGGGATGTTTGGGATATTTTGAAACTGCAGGGAGGGTTGGGACAAATGTGACCAAATGCCGCTCTCAGTACTTCGCATATGTTGGGTGTAAAAAAGTCGTAATTTCAAACTGTGAGTACGTGCAGAGAGCCAGAATTTTGCTCCAAAATATTGCTTAGGCCTCGAAATTGGGATATTTGGGATATTTTGAAAACTGCAGGGGAGATTGTGCAAAATGTGACTCACTGCCGCTTTCAGTATTTGGCATATGTTGGGTATAAAAAGTCGTAATTTCAAACTGCGAATACGTGCAGAGAGCCAGAACTTGGCTCGAAAATATGGCTTAGGCCTCGAAATTGGGATATTTGGGATATTTTGAAAACTTCAGGGGAGTTTGTGCAAAATGTGACCAAACGCCGCTTTCAGTACTTGGCATATGTTGGGTATAAAAAGTCGCAATTTCAAACTGCGAATACGTGCAGATAGCCAGAATTTGGCTCCAAAATATGGCTCAGGCCTCGAAATTGGGATGTTTGGGATATTTTGAAAACTGCAGGGGGGATTGAGACAAATGTGACCAAACGCCGCTTTCAGTACTTGGCATATGTTGGGTATAAAAAGTCGTAATTTCAAACTGCGAATACGGGCAGAGAGCCAGAATTTAGCTCCAAAATATGGCTCAGGCCTCGAAATTGGAATATTTGGGATATTTCGAAAACTGCAGGGGAGTTTGTTCAAAATGTGACTCACTGCCGCTTTCAGGACTTGGCATATGTTGGGTATAAAAAATCGTAATTTCAAAGTGCGAATACGTGCATAGAGCCAGAATTTGGCTCCAAAATATGGCTCAGTCCTCGAAATTGGGATGTTTGGGATATTTTGAAAACTGCAGGGAGGTTTGGGTCAAT
>NW_025552370.1:5000-32145 GCF_020424385.1 Procambarus clarkii
TTGAGGTTATCTTGAGATGATTTCGGGACTTACCGTCCCCGCGGCCCGGTCCTCGACCAGGCCTCCTTTTTAATACACATCCCCAGGAAGCATCCCGTTGCAGCTGTATAACTCACAGGTACCTGTTTACTGTTAGGTGTACAGGTGCATCAGGGTGAAAGAAACAGGTAGACTGCTGTAATAGGCTGCTAGGTGCCACCGAGTAAAGTGCGGGTTGCTGCTCCTTATTACTGAGGCAGCCGGTTGTGTTGCCTTAAAGTACATCTTGGATGTAACATTGTTTGAGGGTTTTAAATGTCTCGATTTTGTGTATACATTTACACCATGGAAATAGTGTGATATATTGACGGTGTGTAGCCACTTATCAACCTCTTATGTTGATTACACACACACACACACACACACACAACAACAACTCAACAAGAGGTTCCAGGAGGTCTTCACAACAGAACAAGGTGAGGTCACTGTGCTAGGAGAAAGGGAAGTAAACCAGGCGGCCTTGGAAGAGTTCGAAATTACGAGAGAGGAGGTCAAGGAACACCTGCTGGATCTGGATGTTAGAAAGGCTGTTGGTCCAGACGGGATCTCACCATGGGTACTGAAAGAGTGTGCAGGAGCACTTTGCTTGCCACTCTCCATAGTGTATAGTAAGTCACTAGAGACGGGAGACCTACCAGAAATATGGAAGACGGCGAATGTGGTCCCAATATACAAAAAGGGCGACAGGTAAGAGGCACTGAACTACAGGCCGGTGTCCTTGACTTGTATACCATGCAAGGTGATGGAGAAGATCGTGAGAAAAAACCTGGTAACACATCTGGAGAGAAGGGACTTCGTGACAAATCGCCAACATGGGTTCAGGGAGGGTAAATCTTGCCTTACAGGCTTAATAGAATTCTACGACCAGGTGACAAAGATTAAGCAAGAAAGAGAGGGCTGGGCGGACTGCTTTTTCTTGGATTGTCGGAAAGCCTTTGACACAGTACCGCATAAGAGGCTGGTACATAAACTGGAGAGACAGGCAGGTGTAGCTGGTAAGGTGCTCCAGTGGATAAAGGAGTACCTAAGCAATAGGAAGCAGAGAGTTACGGTGAGTGACTTCCGTAACTCCACTGGTGACTTCACTGCGATTGGCGTGAAGTCACCAGTGGAGTCCCACAGGGCTCTGTACTCGGTCCTTTCTTGTTTCTGATATATGTAAATGATCTCCCGGAGGGTATAGATTCATTTCTCTCAATGTTTGCGGACGATGCCAAAATTATGAGAAGGATTAAGACAGAAGAGGACTGTTTGAGACTTCAAGAAGACCTAGACAAACTGAAGGAATGGTCGAACAAATGGTTGTTAGAGTTTAACTCAACCATATGTAATGTAATGATAGGTGTAGGGAGCAGGGGGCCAAATACAAGGTATCATCTGGGAGAGGAAATTCTTCAGGAGTCAGAGAAAGAAAAAGACTTGGGAGTTGATATCACGCCAGATCTGTCTCCTGCAGCCCATATCAAGAGGATAACATCAGCGGCATATGCCAGGCTGGCCAACATACGAACGGCATTCAGAAACTTGTGTAAAGAGTCATTCAGAACTTTGTATACCACATATGTCAGGCCAATCCTGGAGTATGCAGCCCCAGCATGGAGTCGATATCTAGTCAAGCATAAAACTAAACTGGAAAAGGTTCAAAGGTTTGCCACCAGACTAGTACCCGAGCTGAGAGGTATGAGCTACGAGGAGAGACTACGGGAATTAAACCTCACTTTGCTGGAAGACAGAAGAATTAGGGGGGACATGATCACCACATTCAAGATTCTGAAGGGAATTGATAGGGTAGATAAAGACAGTCTATTTAACACAAGGGGCACACGCACAAGGGGACACAGTTAGAAACTGAGTGCCCAAATGAGCCACAGAGATATTAGAAAGAACTTTTTTAGTGTCAGAGTGGTTGACAAATGGAATGCATTAGGAAGTGATGTGGTAGAGGCTGACTCCATACACAGTTTCAAGTGTAGATATGACAGAGCCCGATAGGCTCAGGAATCTGTACACCTGTTGATTGACGGTTGAGAGGCGGGACCAAAGAGCCAGAGCTCAACCCCCGCAAACACAACTAGGTGAGTACACACACACACACACACACACTCACACTCACGTCCACATCCAGGAATGGATCCAGACTACTAAGATAGATTGGAAGAACAGAGACCCACATGGAGGACCAGATACATGGAGAGCTAAGCTGCTGGACGCGGCAATAAGAAACTTTCTAAGCCAACACATCAAGGGACCGACAAGAATGAGAGGGCAAGATGAACCAGCAATGCTTGATCTGATATTTACCCTAAATGAGTGGGATATAACGGAAGTTAAGATGGAAGCACCCTTAGGAATGAGTGATCATAGTGTGTTAATCTTTGAGTACCTGGTAGAGCTAGGATTTATCCTCCCCCAAAAAGAACTAGGAAACAAAAGACTGGCATACCGAAAGGGGAATTATGAGATGGGAAGTTTCCTAGGGGATATACCATGGAACACAGACCTCAGAGCTAAGTCTGAACAAGACATGATGGACTATGTCACCCAAAAGTGTCAGGAGGCAGTAAACAGGTTCATCCCGGCCCAAAAGGAAAAATCCGAGAAGCAAAAGAAGAATCCATGGTATAATAGGACATGTATGGTAGCAAAGGAACTGGACAAAAGGGCATGGAGGAACTTCCGGATTAACAGAACACCAGAAAGTAGAGAGAGATACCAGAGAACCAGGAACGAGTATGTTAGTGTAACGGGGGGTGGGGGAAATAGCTCTATCTTGTCCATTATTCCACCCCCCAGTTAACTAACGAGGCCGGGGGAAACAGCTCTCTCTAGTCCGTTATCCCGTCCCCAGTTAGCTAACTATTCTAGAGCTCCTCCAGAGTTCCTAAGGCAGCCTCTCTCGTTCAACACCTTGTAAACCTAGGTATTTGACTACCTAGGTGCTAAGACTACAAGGTGCCGTAACTGGATCAGCTACCCGGAACTCTAGAGAGAACTCTAGAATACAGATATCATTGCCACAAAACGTATAAGAGAAAACGAGAGGAAAGAAATGAATAGTGAAGTAATTAGTGAGGGTTCGGGGTGAGAGGTAGGGAGGTGGGAGGAGCGAGGAGGGTCATTAGTTGAAAGTGAGAGTTTAGAGAGGGGTGGAGGGAGAGGAATAGATAGGTAGAAGTAGAAGAGTAGATAGTAGAAGTAGAAGAATAGATAGTAGAAGTAGAAATGCTGCCACCATCCATTCATGATCATTACATACAAGACAAGGAATGGAACTTGCCTGTATCACAAAATTCTCAAAAGATGTTATCATGAGTTCATTATTAGTATGTTCCCTCTGTACCATGTACTCATTAAAATCAGGGAACCAGTAATCACCGAGGCTTTCTCACCTCAACTCAAAGCTCTAGGGAACAAAGACGATTTAAATAATAAGTTCATGTATTTCACATACTAAGTATCATAATATAAGCAATCCAATTAAAATGTTAAAGAGAGTCATCATCCAAGAATTCGAGAACCCTACAACTTGACTGCCCCTGATCATCACACAACATATGTAAACACGACCAAGTCACCTTACTGCTCAACTCACCAAGTGTCTCTGCCTATAGCTGGATAGAGGGGGGGGGGTCTGTAGTTGACAGAGACTCCCGCCCTGCCGGCCGACAGCCTCCTGCTAGGGCCGTCTCCTCTGCAATCCTGACTGCCGTTCTGTCTGTTAATGCTTTTTGCTCGATAGCTCTCCGAGTTTATATTGGGGAACCTAGTAGCTAACTCCGCCCACAAATAGATAGCCTCCGGCACTACCAAGCCACTCCTTAAACGTCGGCATGTTTGAAGGCTACCCGGCTCCAATTATACGCTTAGCGGAAGCAAGGTGAAATTCTCATGATCTGACCTCAGGTCACTTGGGGTCATTAACGCTTTGAGGTGTGAGATCTCAGGCAGACAACTGGCGCCTCTCAGATCCTTGTCTGTGACTCATGTACTCTATGTATGTATTAAACTAAACCAAACACTTTTACAGTGTTACATTAGTGTGAGAAGAGAAGCAGAGAAATATTATGAAAATTATATAGCAAACAAAGCCAAGACCGAACCAAAGCTACTACACAGTCACATCAGGAGGAAAACGACGATGAAAGAACAGGTAATGAAACTTAGAACGGGTGAGGACAGGTACACAGAGAATGACAAAGAGGTGTGTGAAAAACTCAACAAGAGGTTCCAGGAGGTCTTCACAATAGAACAAGGAGAGGTCACTGTGCTAGAAGAGGTGGCAGTAAACCAGGCGGCTTTGGAAGGGTTCGAAATTACGAAAGATGAGGTCAAGAGACACCTTGGTTCTGGATGTGAAAGTCTGTTAGCCCGGAGGGAATCTCACCTTGGGTATTGAAAGTGTGCAGAGGCACTTTGCTTGCCACTCTCCATAGTGTATAGTTGGTCACTGGAGACGGGAGACCTACCAGAAATATGGAAGACTGCTAATGTAGTCCCAATATACAAAAAGGGTGACAGACAAGAGGCACTGAACTACAGGCCAGTGTCCCTAGCTTACGTACCATGCAAGTTGATGGAAAAGATTGTGCGAAAAAAGCTAGTGGAACATCTAGGGCGAAGAAATTTTGTTACACAACATCAGCATGGGTTCAGGGATGGCAAGTCCTGCCTCACAGGATTGATTGAATTCTACGACCAGGCAACAAAAATCGGGCAAGAAAGAGAGGGGTGGGTAGACGTCATATTTTTGGATTGTCAGAAAGCCTTTGACACAGTACCACACAAGAGGCTAGTGAAAAAGCTGGAGATGCAGGCAGGAGTGAAGGGAAGGTACTCCACTGGATAAAGGAGTACCTAAGCAACAAAAGACAACGATTCACTGTGAGAGGTGAGGTCTCAGATTGGCGAGGCGTCACCAGTGGAGTCCCGCAGGGCTCGGTGTTCGAGACTATACTGTTTCTGATATATGTAAGTGATCTTCCAGAGGGTATAGACTCGTTCTTCTCATGTTTGCTGATGATGCAAAAATTATGAGGAGGATTAAGACAGAGGAAGATAGTATGAGGCTACAAGATGACCTAGACAAACTGAATGAATGGTCTAACAAATGGCTACTAGAGTTCAACCCGAGTAAATGTAAGGTAATGAAACTAGGCAGTGGAAACGGGAGGCCGGACACAGGATACAGAATAGGAGATGAAGTACTTCATGAAACGGACAGAGAGAAAGATCTAGGAGTTGATATCACACCAAACCTGTCTCCTGAAGCCCACATAAAGAGAATAACGTCTGCGGCATATGCGAGGCTGGCTAACATCAGAACAGCGTTCAGGAACCTGTGTAAGGAATCATTCAGAACCTTGTATGCCACATATGTAAGACCAATCCTGGAGTATGCGGCCCCAGCATGGAGCCCGTACCTTGTCAAGCACAAGACGAAGCTGGAAAAAGTTCAGATGTATGCCACTAGACTAGTCCCAGAACTAAGAGGCATGAGTTAGGAGGAAATGCTGCGGGAAATGCACCTCATTAGAAGACAGAAGAGTAAGGGGAGACATGATCACTAACTACAATATTCTCAGAGGAATTTTTCCTCCTCTTCACTAGTCCTATGAATACTCCGCATACCAAGAGTCCTATGGAAAATCCCCACACACAAGACGTCCTGTGAATATTTCTCACACCACTAATTTTATGAATAAATCTCGCACTAGTCATGTGAATACTCCTTACGCCCCTAGTCCTATGAATGCCCAGGCCACTAGTCCTATGAATGCCCAGGCCACTAGTCCTGTGAATGCCCAGGCCACTAGTCCTATGAATGCCCAGGCCACTAGTCCTGTGAATGCCCAGGCCACTAGTCCTGTGAATGCCCAGGCCACTAGTCCTGTGAATGCCCAGGCCACTAGTCCTGTGAATGCCCAGGCCACTAGTCCTGTGAATGCCCAGGCCACTAGTCCTGTGAATGCCCAGGCCACTAGTCCTGTGAATGCCCAGGCCACTAGTCATGTGAATGCCCAGGCCACTAGTCATGTGAATGCCCAGGCCACTAGTCCTATGAATGCCCAGGCCAGTAGTCCTGTGAATGCCCAGGCCACTAGTCCTGTGAATGCCCAGGCCACTAGTCCTATGAATGCCCAGGCCACTAGTCCTATGAATGCCCAGGCCACTAGTCATGTGAATGCCCAGGCCACTAGTCCTATGAATGCCCAGGCCACTAGTCCTGTGAATGCCCAGGCCACTAGTCCTATGAATGCCCAGGCCACTAGTCCTGTGAATGCCAGGCCACTAGTCCTATGAATGCCCAGGCCACTAGTCCTATGAATGCCCAGGCCACTAGTCCTGTGAATGCCCAGGCCACTAGTCCTATGTATGCCCAGGCCACTAGTCCTATGAATGCCCAGGCCACTAGTCCTATGAATGCCCAGGCCACTAGTCCTGTGAATGCCCAGGCCACTAGTCCTATGAATGCCCAGGCCACTAGTCCTGTGAATGCCCAGGCCACTAGTCCTGTGAATGCCCAGGCCACTAGTCCTGTGAATGCCCAGGCCACTAGTCCTATGAATGCCCAGGCCACTAGTCCTGTGAATGCCCAGGCCACTAGTCCTATGAATGCCCAGGCCACTAGTCCTATGAATGCCCAGGCCACTAGTCCTGTGAATGCCCAGGCCACTAGTCCTGTGAATGCCCAGGCCACTAGTCCTGTGAATGCCCAGGCCACTAGTCCTGTGAATGCCCAGGCCACTAGTCCTGTGAATGCCCAGGCCACTAGTCCTGTGAATGCCCAGGCCACTAGTCCTATGAATGCCCAGGCCACTAGTCCTGTGAATGCCCAGGCCACTAGTCCTGTGAATGCCCAGGCCACTAGTCCTGTGAATGCCCAGGCCACTAGTCCTGTGAATGCCCAGGCCACTAGTCCTGTGAATGCCCAGGCCACTAGTCCTGTGAATGCCCAGGCGACTAGTCCTGTGAATGCCCAGGCCACTAGTCCTGTGAATGCCCAGGCCACTAGTCCTGTGAATGCCCAGGCCACTAGTCCTGTGAATACTCCATAGGATTGCCTGGACCGTCTGAATTCGCAAATAGAATCCATCTATTTTTTTCTCCAGTGAATTCGAACTCGAAAAAGAGGAAGGAGGGGGGAGGGGGCAGGGGAGGGGGAAGATGATAGGACTCTGGAAGTTCCTCACGTCTGCTTTTCAGCCTCTGATAACTTCATTTGTCGCCCATTTGGACTGGAAGCTGCGTTTTGATTGGCTGAGCTGGTCGCTGTAGGGATGTGGTGGAAAGGGACCTCATTGACCCCAATAAGAGGAGGAATTTCCGTCCTCTGATAGTACTAAGTCATTGACGAAACATGTACATCTTTCCATATGTCTTCACATGAAGGATGGAAACTCAATGTATTCTAAAATACAATCGATTATAAACGCAAAATTCATCGTATAAACCGTCACTTCACAATCTTAATCGGTAAAGAGGGAGGAATGGAAATTCTTGTGTCTTGATTGGGCGCCTCCGCGTTAGGATTCACCCAATCAGCGTGAAGCAATACTGGCACCCGTTGTTAATGATAGGGAAGTCGTTGTGGTGTTATAATTACCCCAGTTCAACGACTATGTCCCTTCATCATCAACGAAACCTGTTCATCTGTACACAGTCATGGCGGCTGTGTTTACATCTGATGATGACGCTAACAATGATGAGTCTCGGAGCACAACCAGGCTGGTTATAACAATATTATCCTCGGGTTGTGAAGTTTAACAACTCGTAAACCGGTTCAATCAAGGTAAACAAGGTTGTTAAATGATGGATAGTTTACCTGAGTGGACGACCTAGTGCTTGGTAAACTCTGCTCTACATCTTGTCTGTGTTGGTCGTGGGAGAGCTCTCGGGGAATTATTTGGGCATTGATGCCCTCGAGATGCACCTAAATTGATGCACTCAATATGCCCTTAAACTTAAGCACTCAAGAAGCCTTTGCACACATACTAAGGGTCGACAGGGGTATTCAGGAGCACATGCTCGACCCTCCAAACACAATTAGGTGAGCACACACACACACACACACACACACACACACACACACACACACACACACACACACACACACAACACACTTAAGGGGCCTCGTAGCCTGGTGGATAGCGCGCAGGATTCGTAATTCTGTGGCGCGGGTTCGATTCCCGCACGAGGCAGAAACAAATGGGCAAAGTTTCTTTCACCCTGAATGCCCCTGTTACCTAGCAGTAAATAGGTACCTGGGAGTTAGTCAGCTGTCACGGGCTGCTTCCTGGGGTGTGTGTGTGTGGTGTGGGGAAAAAAAATAGTAGTTAGTAAACAGTTGATTGACAGTTGAGAGGCGGGCCGAAAGAGCAAAGCTCAACCCCCGTAAAAACACAACACAACTAGTAAACACACACACACACATACACACACACATCGTTGATTGACGGTTGAGAGGCGGGACCAAAGAGCCAGAGCTCAACCCCCGCAAACACAACTAGGTGAGTACTAGGTGAGTACACACACACACACACACACACACACACACACACACACACACACACACACGCAGCAACAGAGTGCGTATCGACCAGAATAGGTTTCCAATACCCCAGAAGCGAAGATGACCTTAAATTCATTGCTCCTCAGGGCGTTAATATCCGGGCGCCTCTCCTCCCACTTTCTATGCCACAGTTCTTTTGTCGCTAAGGACCAAACTTGCCCAAAATATCATCGACCTGAGTGTGATTTTATCATGTATATTTTTTTTCATATATTCTGAAAATATTCATATTTTTTTCATATATTCTGCCCGAAACGCTTTGCGTAATAGTGGCTTTAGGCATTGTATGTACTAGCTCTGTCTATAACTCCATCAATGTTTGTATCACACCATGTATGTACTTTATCTGACTAAATATTTGCATTTTTGTGTGGGACAAGAAGTGCACTGTATCAATTGATGATTTCATGAGTGATGAATATACATGGTGTATATATATATATATATATATATATATATATATATATATATATATATATATATATATATATATAACGAAATTGTGTGTTTGTATATATACACAGTAACACACAATTGAATGCACTCTTGCATACTTGTACATATATATATATATATATATATATATATATATATATATATATATATATATATAATCTATTCATCAGTGTTGAGGTCAACAAGCTTGATGGAACATCTATTTGATGAATTATCTATTTGGTGCTCTATAAACATCACTTCAATTTGATCAACTCGAGCTGATAATTGAGAGATAATACCATAACTTAAGTTGGAATTAACGAAGCCAGATTAACTACCAGACAAGTCCTAAACTGACCTCATTACAGCCCAACTACCATTATCTACCATCATTATCTACCATCATTATCTACCATCATTATCTACCATCTGATGCGAGCTGACATAGAAAAGTTACTCTGACCTCCAAATAGTCCCTGACTGACCATCAAATTGTCCCTAACTGACCACCAAATAGTCCCTAACTGACCACCAAATTGTCCCTAACTGACCACCAAATTGTCCCTGACTGACCACCAAATTGTCCCTAACTGACCACCAAATAGTCCCTGACTGACCACCAAATTGTCCCTAACTGACCACCAAATTGTCCCTGACTGACCACCAAATTGTCCCTAACTGACCCCCAAATAGTCCCTAACTGACCACGAAATAGTCCCTAACTGACCACCAAATTGTCCCTAACTGACCATCAAATTGTCCCTAACTGACCATCAAATTGTCCCTAACTGACCACCAAATAGTCCCTAACTGACCACCAAATAGTCCCTAACTGACCACGAAATAGTCCCTAACTGACCACGAAATTGTCCCTAACTGACCACCAAATAGTCCCTGACTGACCACCAAATTGTCCCTAACTGACCACCAAATAGTCCCTGACTGACCACCAAATAGTCCCTAACTGACCACCAAATAGTCCCTAACTGACCATCAAATAGTCCCTAACTGACCACCAAATAGTCCCTAACTGACCACCAAATTGTCCCTGACTGACCACCAAATTGTCCCTAACTGACCACCAAATAGTCCCTGACTGACCACCAAATTGTCCCTAACTGACCACCAAATTGTCCCTGACTGACCACCAAATTGTCCCTAACTGACCACCAAATTGTCCCTAACTGACCACCAAATAGTCCCTAACTGACCACCAAATAGTCCCTAACTGACCACCAAATTGTCCCTAACTGACCATCAAATTGTCCCTAACTGACCACCAAATAGTCCCTAACTGACCACGAAATAGTCCCTAACTGACCACGAAATAGTCCCTAACTGACCACGAAATAGTCCCTGACTGACCACCAAATTGTCCCTAACTGACCACCAAATAGTCCCTGACTGACCACCAAATTGTCCCTAACTGACCACCAAATAGTCCCTGACTGACCACCAAATTGTCCCTAACTGACCACGAAATAGTCCCTGACTGACCACCAAATTGTCCCTAACTGACCACCAAATTGTCCCTAACTGACCACCAAATAGTCCCTGACTGACCACGAAATAGTCCTGCCCGCAACCCTCGCCTGTGACTAAACGATCAACTATGATAACTGGCGATTACCTTCATCTCGATCATTAACTGCACCGCTTCCTAAACATCTCGAAAGATTCAGCTTCGTCTTTTTACATGTATCATCACACCCCCTTTATCCCACTATATCCAAACCCACACACACACACACACACACACATTAAATCCTCAGGGGAATCGACCGGGTAAACAAGGACGAACTTTTCAACACTGGTGGGACGCGAACAAGGGGACACAGGTGGAAGCTGAGTACCCAAATGAGCCACAGAGACGTTAGAAAGAACTTTTTCAGTGTCAGAGTAGTTAGCAAATGGAATGCATTAGGAAGTGATGTGGTGGAGGCTGACTCCATTCACAGTTTCAAATGTAGATATGATAGAGCCCAATAGGCTCAGGAATCTGTACACCAGTTGATTGACGGTTGAGAGGCGGGACCAAGAGCCAGAGCTCAACCCCCGCAAGCACAATTAGGTGAGTACAATTAGGTGAGTACACACACACACACACACACACACACACACACACACACACACACACACACACACACACACACACACACACACACACACACTCACTCTCTCTCTCTCTCTCTCTCTCTCTCTCTCTCTCTCTCTCTCTCTCTCTCTCTCTCTCTCTCTCTCTCTCTCTCTCTCTCTCTCTCTCTCTCTCTCTTATCCTATCCAAGTGCACAGTACACAGCATCTCACTAGTATATACCCCTCAGCCCCTTCCGCGTCGTGCTCAATGCACTAGGGGAGGGGGAAGGTCTCACACTAGGGGGTAAGTGTCTGGGATTAAGGCAGCGTCTGGGAATGCTCTCGGACGCAGGTTCGAATCGTCGTCACGGCCCCTTGTGGATTTGTTCGTAAGTGCACTCCTGGTGTTCACTCTAGTGTGTTCCAAGGAACACACTAGAGTGAGAGAACACATCAGGGTTACGTTTATCCCATGTTGTTGTTGTTTAAGATTCGCTACTTGAAACAAAAAAGCAGCACGGGCTATGGTGAGCCCGTAGAGCGTTTATCCCAGTGTGAGAACCCCGCACGAACCGCACAAAAATGGAAGCATGTCGTTGTTTTACCCCTCACTGCTAGTGTCCTCTTCTCTCACCCGTCTCTCGCCTCCTCCCTCTCTCAACGCTCTCTTCTCTTCCTAATTCGTAAACTTTGCCCGCCCAACTTCCGCTGGGTCCTTCTCAGCCGTTATAATTAAGGAGAGTCGCCCTGGTCGGTCCTGCCCTTCAGATTACTTCAACTTTCTCTATAATGAAAATTAGGCAGGTCTCTTAGTGAAGAAACAAGACGTGAAGGAGGGAGAGAAATGGACAAAGAGAGAGAAGGATAGCGAGGGAGGGAGGCAGGTAGGGAGGCAGGTAGGGAGGGAGGCAGGTAGGGAGGGAGGCAGGTAGGGAGGGAGGCAGGTAGGGAGGGAGGCAGGTAGGGAGGGAGGCAGGTAGGGAGGGAGGCAGGTAGGGAGGGAGGCAGGTAGGGAGGGAGGCAGGTAGGGAGGGAGGCAGGTAGGGAGGGAGGCAGGTAGGGAGGGAGGCAGGTAGGGAGGGAGGCAGGTAGGGAGGGAGGCAGGTAGGGAGGGAGGCAGGTAGGGAGGGAGGCAGGTAGGGAGGGAGGCAGGTAGGGAGGGAGGCAGGTAGGGAGGGAGGCAGGTAGGGAGGCAGGTAGGGAGGGAGGCAGGTAGGGAGGGAGGCAGGTAGGGAGTGAGGCAGGTAGGGAGGGAGGCAGGTAGGGAGGGAGGCAGGTAGGGAGGGAGGCAGGTAGGGAGGGAGGCAGGTAGGGAGGGAGGCAGGTAGGGAGGGAGGCAGGTAGGGAGGGAGGCAGGTAGGGAGGGAGGCAAGTAGGGAGGGAGGCAGGTAGGGAGGGAGGCAGGTAGGGAGGGAGAAAGCTTAGAGTCTCTGTCTCTCCCTCTTTCATTCCTTCTAATTATGTATATATGATTTATATTGTATTTTCTTAAAGATAAAATAAATAACACCCACCCACCCTACCTTGAGGCTACCTTGAGGTGCTTCCGGGGCTTAGTGTCCCCGCGGCCCGGTCGTCGACCAGGCCTCCTGAGTCGTCGACCAGGCCTCCTGACCCTCCGCAACTGCTTGCAACAGCTGGTGGTGGTAGCGACAGTAGCATCAGCTGATTTAAGTAAATAAAAAAATGGGAGCTCATCAGCTGATTCACGTAAACATGACATAAGAGGAGAGCTCATCAGCTGATTTATGTAAACATGACATAAGAGGAGAGCTCATCAGCTGATTTATGTAAACATGACATAAGAGGAGAGCTCATCAGCTGATTTATGTAAACATGACATAAGAGGAGAGCTCATCAGCTGATTTATGTAAACATGACATAAGAGGAGAGCTCATCAGCTGATTTATGTAAACATGAGAGTAGAGGTGAGCCGGATGTGACACAGATGATGAGCATCTGTCATCTCCTGCATCTCCTGCTCCTGATGGTAAAGGGAGGCTGGATAGGAGAGGAGTAGTGTAAAGGGCTTTGTGTGTGTGTGTGTGTGTGTGTGTGTGTGTGTGTGTGGGTGTGTGTGTGTGTGTGTGTGTGTGTGTGTGTGTGTGTGTGTGTGTGTGTGTGTGTTCGGGCGAGCAATAGAAGCAACTTACATCTTACGTTTAAACAATATTTTTTTATTCCAAACAGTTTTACTCAACTGTTCTACAATACTATATTTTCGTTTTTATAAGTTTTTTATTGTAAATGTCCAAGGAATTACTAATATTTGTTATGTTATTGTCTATACATGTTATGTGTAAGTATATACGGCAGTTAACACAAACGGGTGTGCACGAATCACGTGCTTAATACACACATACACACGTACGTATACACACACACACACACACACACACACACACACACACACACACACACACACACACACACACATACACACGGTGAATACACTTACGTAATCATAGAATATTATATAAACAGTTCAATATACATAAACATCTTCCTTTACATATGTGTTCCCTATTCAACATATACATATGTGTTCCCTATTCAACATATTCATATGTGTTCCCTATTCAACATATACAAATGTGTTCCCTATTCAACATATACATATGTGTTCCCTATTCAACATATACATATGTGTTCCCTATTCAACATATACATATGTGTTCCCTATTCAACATATACATATGTGTTCCCTATTCAACATATACAAATGTGTTCCCTATTCAACATATACATATGTGTTCCCTATTCAACATATACATATGTGTTCCCTATTCAACATATACATATGTGTTCCCTATTCAACATATACATATGTGTTCCCTATTCAACATATACATATGTGTTCCCTATTCAACATATACACATGTGTTCCCTATTCAACATATACATATGTGTTCCCTATTCAACAAATGACCTTTTTATCCTTTTCAGACTGATGGACCCCCCTTCACAGACACAATACACCTCCCCCTCTTGGCTAAGTACGCGTCTCATCATTGTGTAAAAACTGTTTTTTGCTAAGCACTTGTCTGCCAGCCATGTTGTCCAACTGACAAAGCAGTTTGTGTGTGTTTTTATGAAAGCCTCAATGATTTTTAAGTTAAGGAGATTGTGTGTTTGTGTGTGTGTGTGTGTGTGTGTGTGTGTGTGTGTGTGTGTGTGTGTGTGTGTGTATGTGTGTGGTGAGTTTCATTCAACCGTCAATCAACTGGTGTACAGGTTCCTGAGCCTACTGGGCTCTATCAAATCTACATTTGAAACTGTGTATGGGGTCAGCCTCCACCACATCACTTCCTAATGCATTTCACCTGTTAACTACTCTGACAATAACAAAATTCTTTCTAATGTCTCTGTGACTCATTTGGGTACTAAGTTTTCATCTGTGTCCCCTTGTTAGCGTTCCACCCGTGCTAAAGAGTTTGTCTTTGTCCACCCTGCCAATTCCCCTGAGAATTTTGTAGGTGGTTATCATGTCACCCTTTACACTTCTGTTTTCCCAGGGACGTGAGGTTTAACTCCTTTAGCCTTTCCTCGTAGTTCATAACTCTCAGTTCTGGGACTAGTCTGATGGCATACCTCTGAATCTTCTCTAACTTTGTCTTGTGTTTAACTAGGAATGGACTCCAAGCTGGAGCTGCATGTTTCAGGTTTGGTCTGACATAAGTGGTATACAGGGTCCTGAACGCTTCCTTACACAAGTTTCTAAAGGCAATTCTTATGTTGGCCAACCTAGCATATGCCGCTGATGATATCCTTTTGATGTGGGTCTCTGGGGACAGGTTCGGTGTGATTTCAACCCCCAGATCTTTTTCTCTAATTGACTTTTGCAGGATTTCCCCTCACAGATGATACCTTGTGTTCAGCCTCCTGCTCCCTTCGCCTAATTTCATCTCCTTCAGGGAGCCAGTCGGCCGAACGGACAGCACGCTGGACTTGTGATCCTGTGGTCCTGGGTTCGATCCCAGGCGCCGGCGAGAAACAATGGGCAGAGTTTCTTTCACCCTATGCCCCTGTTACCTAGCAGTAAATTAGGTACCTGGGTGTTAGTCAGCTGTCACGGGCTGCTTCCTGGGGATGGAAGCCTGGTCGAGGACCGGGCCGCGGGGACACTAAAAAGCCCCGAAATCATCTCAAGATAACCTCAAGATAACCTTACACTTTCCTGAGTTGAACTTTAGCAGCCGTTTTCTAGACCATTCCTCCAGTTTGTCCAGATCATCCTGTAGTCTCTGTCTATCTTCATCTGTCTTGATTCTTCTCATAACTTTTGCATCATCAGCAAACATTGAGAGGAATGAGTCTATACCCTCTGGAAGATCGTTCACATATATTAGAAACAGGATGGGTCCAAGTACAGAGCCCTGTGGGACTCCGCTGGTGACATCTCGCCACTCTGATGTCTCCCCCCCCCCCCCTGCAATTACTCGCTGTTTCCTGTTGCTCAGATACTCCCTTATCCATTGGAGCACCTTACCTTTTACCTGCCTGTTTCTCTAACTTTTGTAACAGCCTTTTATGTGGTACTGTGTCAAAGGCTTTCTGACAGTCCAAGAAAATGCAGTGTGCCCACCCTTCTCTTTCCTGCCTAATTTTTGTTGCTAGATCATAGAATTCTATTAAACCTGTGAGACACGATTTACCATCTCTAAACCCATGTTGGTGGTGTGTTACAAAGCTATTTCCCTCCATATGCTCTACGAGCCTTTTCCTCACGATCTTCTCCATCACCTTGCATGGTATACAAGTTAGGGAAACGGGCCTGTAGTTCAGTGCCTCTTGCCTGTCACCCTTTTTGTATATTGGAACTACATTAGCCATGTTCCAACTTTCCGGTAGGTCTCCTGTTTCTAGTGACCTGTTATACACCATAGAGAGAGGCACCATTAGTGCTTCTGCTCCTTCTTTTAGTATCCATGGTGAGATTCTGTCAGGCTCAATAGCCTTTGTCACATTCAGCTCCAACAGATTCCTTTTGACCTTATCACTGGTGAGGTCAAATTCCACCAAGGCTGCTTGATTTGCCTTCTCCTCTCTTAGTACAGGGACATCTCCTTGCTCTATTGTGAAGACCTCCTATAGCACCTAGTTGTACTCACCTAGTTGTGTGGGGGTTGAGCTCTGGCTCTTTGGTCCCGCCTTTCAACTGTCAATCAACTGGTGTACAGGTTCCTGAGCCTATTGGGCTCTATCATATCTACACTTGAAACTGTGTATGGAGTCAGCCTCCACCACATCACTGCCTAATGCATTCCATTTGTCTACTACTCTGACACTGAAAAAAAATCTTTCTCGCGTCTCTATGGCTCATTTGGGCACTCAATTTCCACCTGTGTTCCCTAGTGCGTGTGCCCCTTCTGGTAAATAGTCTGTCTTTATCTACCCTATCAATTCCTCTGAGAATCTTGTATGTGGTGATCATGTCCCCTCTAACTCTTCTGTCTCCCAACGACGTGAGGTATAATTCTCGTAGCTCATACCTCTCAGCTCGGGTACTAGTCTGGTGGCAATCCTTTGAACCTTTTCCAATTTAGTCTTATGCTTAACTAGATATGGACTCCGTGCTGGAGCTGCATACTCCAGGATTGGTCTGACATATGTGGTATAGAAAGTTCTGAAAGATTCCTTACACAAGTTTCTAAAGGCCGTTCTTATGTTGGCCAACCTAGCATATGCCGCTGATGTTATCCTCTTGATATGGGCTTCAGGGGACAGGTCTGGTGTGATATCAACCCCCAGGTCTTTCTCTCTGATCCTAGAAGAATTTCATCTCCTTAATGATACCTTGTATCTGGTCTCCTTCTCCCTACACCTATCTTCATTACATTACATTTGCTTGGGTTAATCCTTAATCGTTAAATCATAATGTCTTAATGCTTCTCATAATTTTGACGTCGTCAGCAAACATTGAGAGGAATGAGTCTATACCCTCTGGGAGATCATTTACGTATATCAGAAACAGGATAGGTCCGAGTACAGAGCCCTGTGGGACTCCACTGGTGACTTCACGCCATTCTGAGGTCTCACCCCTCACTGTAACTCTCTGCTTTCTATTGCTTAGGTACTCCCTTATCTACTGGAGCGCCCTACCAGTTACTCCTGCCTGTTTCTCCAGCTTATGCATCAGCCTGTTATTGGGTACTGTGTCAAAGGTTGACACAGTACCCCACTTTTTATGGGGTGCTGTGAGTGTGTGTGTGTGTGTGTGTGTGTGTGTGTGTGTGTGTGTGTGTGTGTGTGTGTGTGTGTGTGTGTGTGTGTGTGTGTGTGTGTGATCTCATCAACGATATTGACTGTCTTCAGTTCCACCTGTTATCATTGAGAAATTTAAGTTATCAATTAGTTATCATAGAGTAAAGTAACTTATGACTAACGAAGTTGATTGGGTACAGAGGAATGTATTTGTGTATGGAGGGATATATTTGTGTATGGAGGGATGTATTTGTGTATGGAGGGATGTATTTGTGTATGGAGGGATGTATTTGTGTATGGAGGGGTGTATTTGTGTATGGAGGGATGTATTTGTGTATGGAGGGATGTATTTGTGTATGGAGGGGTGTATTTGTGTATGGAGGGATGTATTTGTGTATGGAGGGATGTATTTGTGTATGGAGGGATGTATTTGTGTATGGAGGGATGTATTTGTGTATGGAGGGGTGTATTTGTGTATGGAGGGATATATTTGTGTATGGAGGGGTGTATTTGTGTATGGAGGGATATATTTGTGTATGGAGGGGTGTATTTGTGTATGGAGGGATGTATTTGTGTATGGAGGGATGTATTTGTGTATGGAGGGGTGTATTTGTGTATGGAGGGATGTATTTGTGTATGGAGGGATGTATTTGTGTATGGAGGGATGTATTTGTGTATGGAGGGATGTATTTGTGTATGGAGGGATGTATTTGTGTATGGAGGGGTGTATTTGTGTATGGAGGGATGTATTTGTGTATGGAGGGATGTATTTGTGTATGGAGGGATGTATTTGTGTATGGAGGGGTGTATTTGTGTATGGAGGGATGTATTGTGTATGGAGGGATGTATTTGTGTATGGAGGGATGTATTTGTGTATGGAGGGATGTATTTGTGTATGGAGGGATGTATTTGTGTATGGAGGGATGTATTTGTGTATGGAGGGATGTATTTGTGTATGGAGGGATGTATTTGTGTATGGAGGGGTGTATTTGTGTATGGAGGGATGTATTTGTGTATGGAGGGATGTATTTGTGTATGGAGGGATGTATTTGTGTATGGAGGGATGTATTTGTGTATGGAGGGATGTATTTGTGTATGGAGGGATGTATTTGTGTATTCGGTGAGGTATAAACGGGATAAAAACAAAAACTATTGTGCTTTAAACTCTTACAATTAACCATTGTATTAACGAGAAAATAAAACGTCTGCCAATGTTTCTAGGACGCTAACGAGGCAATTGTTTGTGGTTTGTTGCTTATTCTAACAAACATTGTTAGCAAACTATTAAGTCTAATCACTTGTATCCATCCATAACTTATAAAAAAAAAGAATTAGAGAGGCTGGTTGGTTTAAATGATCTCATATGTAACAATTATATCAATTTGATTATTTAACATCTAACTGTTCTCCTTAACAACGACCTCATTCAACTCTCCTCCTTGAACAAACAACAGATTGTCCATCTATTACAAGCAATCTTAATCCATCTTTCCATCCCCCCCCCTTAAACACCCACAACTAACAACTCTCCCTAACAACCCCGAGAGACAACCTGTATTCCTCCACCTCTAACAAACCAACTAACCATTCCGGAAGCGCTAACGAGGCTTTTGTGTGGCGAACAGCCCGCGGGAGTCGGGTGGTCGGAGCCATGCTGGGCGCCGTCAAGGAGTGGCTCAACGGGTGCCGGGAGTCACGCAAGTTGATCCTCGTGATTGTGGCTATCGCCCTCCTCCTTGACAACATGCTCCTCACCACTGTAGGTACGTGGCCACCCCCGTCGACCACTGTAGGTACGTGTCGACCACTGTAGGTAGGTGTCGACCCCTGTCACCGCTCATAACGTCACTTTTGGCTCGTATGCGCGCTATGGCCAAATTTGGACGTAATTTGAAATGAAATCGACTCACAAAAGTGACGTACTGTCCCGTTTTCTGTTTGAGCCGTCTGGCTTACTCGGACAGCTTAGAAAAGGTAACTTTCCATTAACGTTTTTCATAACGTTTTGAAACTTTATGAGAATTTCCTGCCCACCTAACCTACCAGAGGACCCTTAACTTATTGTTGTTGAAAAAAAATCCCAAATTTATTTTCATTTTCAAATTACGTCCACTTTCGGCCATACGGGCAAACGCGTCCAAAAGCGACGTTAATTTTATGTGTATAGGGTCCACTACCACTCACAGGATGGGTATAGGGTCCACTACCACTCACAGGATGGGTATAGGGTCCACTACCACTCACAGGATGGGTATAGGGTCCACTACCACTCACAGGATGGGTATAGGGTCCACTACCACTCACGGGATGGGTATAGGGTCCACTACCACTCACAGGATGGGTATAGGGTCCACTACCACTCACGGGATGGGTATAGGGTCCACTACCACTCACAGGATGGGTATAGGGTCCACTACCACTCACAGGATGGGTATAGGGTCCACTACCACTCACAGGATGGGTATAGGGTCCACTACCACTCACGGGATGGGTATAGGGTCCACTACCACTCACAGGATGGGTATAGGGTCCATTACCACTCACAGGATGGGTATAGGGTCCACTACCACTCACAGGATGGGTATAGGGTCCACTACCACTCACAGGATGGGTATAGGGTCCACTACCACTCACAGGATGGGTATAGGGTCCACTACCACTCACAGGATGGGTATAGGGTCCACTACCACTCACGGGATGGGTATAGGGTCCACTACCACTCACAGGATGGGTATAGGGTCCACTACCACTCACGGGATGGGTATAGGGTCCACTACCACTCACAGGATGGGTATAGGGTCCACTACCACTCACGGGATAGGTATAGGGTCCACTACCACTCACAGGATGGGTATGGAGATGCATTATAAATGAACCAGTCTCCATCTCACAATGTAATCTTGGTTCCTGGTGCTTGTCTTCCAGTGCCCATCATCCCTAAGTATCTGTACCAGTTGCGCCACCCCAACTCCACCGCCCCGGCTCCTATCGACACCAGCCCCAGCACCATCACAACCCCAACCACAACAACCCTCCCGCTCCAGCTCCGTGCACAGTATGGTAAGTTGTCACGCTAAGTCGTCGACTACTGCAACAAATCTCTGGTGATGGGCATTTACATTTATTTTCGCTCTGCCTCCGAAGATGCTGAAGAAAGCTTCAGCGAAACCGTCCCTTACAAGCACTCATCAGACTCAATTTTTATTGAGTCTGACGAGTGTCTCTTGGTCTATAAAAAATGGAATAATTTAAAAAGTATCTCAGGTGGTTAAGTCTCAAATGTGTCAATAAAGATATTTCTTCATTGGTCATTAGCTCATCTGCAGCTTCCTGTTGTTAATTCTTACGTTAATGAGCAATATTACAGATTAAGACATTGTTTTTCACCTCGTCATGTTCGTCTCTCCTGCCTATAGTTCCAAGTATTATATTGCATTGATTGTGCTTTTGATGATATGTTGAATAGATGATAACGCACTTTAACTTTACATTTTCCATTCGTGGTTATTACATGTTTACATTACCCATCCGTGTGTGTGTGACAGAAGGGTGTGCGCCGTGTAGGTGCGCGTGGGAAGGTGAGGGGGGCGCCGGCCCCCCCGAACCAGCACCAACGGAGCCCCCTACCACGACCCCCCGGTGCCCCCCGCCGCTGCCCCCTCTCCCAGACCACGGTGAGTCCTCTTCCACTCACCCACTTTTATAGTCCCTTCATTATCATTTTCCTCTCAATTCCTTACTGTTAAAAAATCCTCGTTAGTATTGATTGTACATTTACTCGTTCTCTATAAAATTACTGTAGTTATCCCTGAATATTTTTAACAAGTCTTACATCCAGGTACGCAGGAAAAATAAAGATATAAAACCATATAAGACTTAATTATATAAAATAATTCACTACGGGCTCACCATAGCCCGTGTTACTTGGAACTTTTTGTTCCAGGTAGCGAATCTTTAACAACAACAATTATATAAAATCGTTTTTAGCAATATACGGGTTAAGGTTTCCCCTTTTTCGGCGTTTATCGTGCTATATTTTCCCCCTTAATATTAATGGTTCTCTTATTAGTTTTTGTGACATTTTAATATGCTGCTGTGGTCTCGTCTCTTTGTCGCTGCATTGTTCACAGCTTCATTACTTCAGTGTTTTCAGGTCCCTTTGTGTCATGTCTTTCCCTGTGACATGTTCCTTTGTGTCATGTCTTTCCCTGTGACATGTCCCCCAGTGACGTGTCTCCCTGTGTCATGTCCTTCCCTGTGACATGTTTCTCAATGTCATGTCCTTCCCTGTGACATGTTTCTCAGTGTCATGTCCTTCCCTGTGACATGTTTCTCAGTGTCATGTCGTTCCCTGTGACATGTCTCCCAGTGTCATGTTCTTCCCCGTGACATGTCCCCCAGTGTCATGTCCTTCGCTGTGACATGTTTCTCAGTGTCATGTCCTTCCCCGTGACATGTTTCTCAGTGTCATGTTCTTCCCTGTGACATGTCCCCCAGTGTCATGTCCTTCCCTGTGACATGTCTCCCTGTGTCATGTCCTTCCCTGTGACATGTCTCCCTGTGTCATGTCCTTCCCTGTGACATGTCTCCCTGTGCCATGTCCTTCCCTGTGACATGTCTCCCTGTGCCATGTCCTTCCCTGTGACATGTCCCTCAGTGTCATGTCCTTGCCCGTGACATGTCCCCCAGTGTCATGTCCTTGCCCGTGACATGTCCGCCAGTGTCATGTCCTTGCCCGTGACATGTCCGTCAGTCTGCATTAGCCTGGTATAGGTCCGGTATTCAGTAATTAGATATTACTATACGAGTATTAAACACGATTGTTTGATTAAAAATTGTATTAGAGATTTTTTCAAAGCTATTTGTAATTAATTATTTTGGGGAATGTTAAAATTTGTGAACTTTAGTCCATTCAATATTATTATTATTATTTTTTCTATTTAATATTAAAAATAATATTTATTATTATTACAATCGGTATTATTTCATTAGTTTTCTCATTGTTTTTCCTTGTGTGAATTTTGATCTTTATCCAGCATACTTTTGAGTTTGCCACAATACTTAAAATATGTGTAAGATCAGCCATACTACCATACTTCACCACACTACCATACTTCGCCTATACTATCATATACCACCTCACCATACTACCACACCACCTCATTATACTACCACACCACCTCACCATACTCCCACACCACCTCACCATACTCCCACACCACCTCATTATACTACCACACCACCTCACCATACTACCACACCACCTCACCACACTACCACACCACCTCACCACACTACCACACCACCTCACCATACTCCCACACCACCTCACCATACTCCCACACCACCTCACCATACTCCCACACCACTTCACCATACTACCACACCACCTCACCATACTACCACACCACCTCACCATACTACCACACCACCTCACCATACTACCATACCACCTCACCATACTACCACACCACCTCACCACACTACCACACCACCTCACCATACTACCACACCACCTCACCATACTACCACACCACCTCACCACACTACCACACCACCTCACCACACTACACACCACCTCACCATACTCCCACACACCACCTCACCATACTACCACACCACCTCACCATACTCCCACACCACCTCACCATACTACCACACCACCTCACCATACTCCCACACTACCTCACCATACTACCACACCACCGTCACCACACTACCATACCCCCCTCACCACACTACCATACCCCCACCCCCTCACCACACTACCATACCCCCTCACCACACTATCACACCAGCCCACCACACTACCATACCCCCTCACCACACTACCACACCACACTACCACACCACACTACCACACACCACCTCACCACACTACCACACCCCTCACCACACTACCACACCACCTCACCACACTACCACACCACCTCACCACACTACCACACCACACTACCACACCACACTACAGGCATACTACCACACCACCTCACCACACCACCTCACCACACTACACACACCTCACCTCACCACACTACCACACCACCTCACCACACTACCACACCACCTCACCACACTACCACACCACCTCACCACACTACCACACCACCTTACCACACTCACCACACTACCACACCACCTCACCACACTACCACACAACCACACCACACTACCACACCACACTACCACACCACCTCACCACACTCACCACACTACCACACCACCTCACCACACTCACCACACTACCACACCACCTCACCACACTACCACACCACCTCACCACACTACCACACCACACTACCACACTACCACACCACCTCACCACACTACCGCACCACCTCACCACACTACCACACCACCTCACCACACTACCACACCACCTCACCACACTACCACACCACACTACAGGCACACTACCACACCACCTCACCACACTACCGCACCACCTCACCACACTCACCACACTACCCACACCACCTCACCACACTCACACACACTACCACACCCCTCACCACACTACCACACCACCTCACCACACTACCACACCCACACTACCACACTACCACACCACCTCACCACACTACCGCACCACCTCACCACACTACCACACCACCTCACCACACTACCCACACCACCTCACCACACTACCACACCACCTCACACACACTACCACACCACCTTACCACACTACCACACCACCTCACCACACTACCACACCCCCTCACCACACTACCACACCACCTCACCACACTACCACACCACCTTACCACACTACCACACCACCTCACCACACTACCACACTCCCTCACCACACTACCACACCACCTCACCACACTACCACACCCCCTCACCCACACTACCACAACACCTCACCACACTACCACACCACCTCACCATACTACCACACCACCGTCACCACACTACCACACCACCTCACCACACTACCACACCACCTCACCACACTACCACACCACCACACCACCACACCACCTCACCACACTACCACACCACCTCACCACACTACCACACCACCTCACCACACTACCACACCACCTCACCACACTACCACACCACCTCACCACACTACCACACCACCTCACCACACTACCTCACCACACTACCACACCACACTACCACACTACCACACCACCTCACCACACTACCATCCCCCCTCACCACACTACCACACCACACTACCACACTACCACACCACCTCACCACACTACCACACCACCTAACCACACTACCACACCACCTCACCACACTACCACACTACCTCACCACACTACCACACTACCTCACTACCTCACCACACTACCATACCACACTACCACACCACCTCACCACACTACCACACTACCACACCACCGTCACCACACTACCTCACCACACTAACCACACCACCGTCACCACACTACCACACCACCTCACCACACTACCACACTACCACACCACCGTCACCACACTACCACACCACCTCACCACACTACCATAACACCCTCACAGACCCGGGCCGGCCAGATCCTTCCATGGAATTCTTGAAGAACGGGACGTCGCCGGAGTCGCCTGTAGGAGAGGCAGCAGCAGTAGAAGCGACGAGGGACCCGAGGAAGTACACAGCCTCTGGCATGAGTCACGAAGACCTGGTCAACGAGAACGTGGAGGTGGGACTGTTGTTCTGCTCCAAGGCCGTGGTCCAGCTCCTCACTAACCCCTTCATCGGCCCTCTTACCCACAGGTCAGTTCACTCATGTGTCCCAACCACTTGGGCTGGACGGTAGAGCGACGGTCTCGCTTCATGCAGGTCGGCGTTCAAACCCCGACCGTCCAAGCGGTTGGGCACCATTTCTTCCCCCACATCCCATCCCAAATCCTTATCCTGACCCCTTCCCAGTGCTATATAGTCGTAATGGCTTGGCGCTTTCCCTATAAATTATTATTATTATTACTCATGTGTTACCTCAGGTTACGTCAGGTTGGCTGAACGACGAGACGTCAGATTAACGTCAGGTTCGTCGAGTAATGTTTTAATAACAGAGGATCAACGTTATCTACGTCAGTTCACGGTCACAACTCCGTCGCGGAGATTACAAACTGACTTCGTTAGTGAGAGTTCCTTCGTTCGAATCCGGAACAGGATTTTGACAATCTGTGTTCGGATCATTCACTCCATATGCCCCTGTGAGCTGTTCCCAACGACTTGACCTAATGTTCACTCTGAACAAGTTAGACATAAGGGTTATCATGTTGGAACACCCCCCTCCCCCCCCCCTATCCCAACCTGTCCTCTTGAAAAGAACGTCGCTTTTGGCCGTTTGCCCGTATGGCCGAATTTGGACGTAATTTGAAATTGAAAAAATATGAAATAAATTTGGGATTTTTTTTTCAACAACAGTAAGTTAAGGTCCTCTGATAGGTTAGGTGGGCAGGAATTCTCATAAAGTTTCAAAACTTATGAAAACGTTAATTTAAAGTGTCTTCTTATAACCTCTGCGCGTACGCCGGACGACTCAAATAGAAAACGGAACAGAACGTCACTTTTGTGAGTGGATTTCATTTCAAATTACGTCCAAATTTGGCCATAGTGCGCATACCAGCCAAAAGTGACGTTATTTTTAAGAGGACGGGTTGAGGAATGAGTGATCACAGTGTATTGACGGTGGAATATCTAGTGCAGGTAGGGATAACTTACTCAATTAGGGATCACGTAAGTAATTATCAGAAGAGGGCACTAAGTCAGGATGCAAAAATACCAAGCCAGAAAATTGCAAATACCATTGGTGAGAGAACTCCGAGTAACAGGCTGGAGGAGCCTTGCCGGACTACAGCATCCAGAAGAGTCTGGAAGCAGTAGACGACATTTGTCCAAGCCCAAAAGGAAAATAAAGAATGCAAAGGAGGAGCTGGTGGTTTAATTAGGGATGTAAGGTGACGAAGTAACTGAAGACAAGGGCGTGGAGAAACCCCGGGAATAACAGAACACCAGAGAGCAGCGGAAGGTACCAGAGAACCAGGAGTGGGTACTTCAGATTGAGAAGAGAAGCAGAGAGGCTGTCAAAAAATGAGAGGTAATGAAGCAAAGTTTTAACCTAAACTGCCTCCAGGCACATCAGCAGGAAGATAACAGTGGAAGAAAAGGTTATAATCCTTAGAAAAGGTTTAGATTTAAGAAAAGATTTTAGGGAGCCGGCGGCTGAGCGGATAGAGGCTAGAACACTGGATGCGTAATCCTGTGGCCTCGGGTTCGATCCCGGGCGCCGGCGAGAAACAATGGGCAGCGTTTCTTTCACCCTGATGGTCCTGTTACCTAGCAGTAAATAGGTACCTGGGAGTTAGTCAGCTGTCACGGTCTGCTTCCTGGGGGTGGAGGCCTAGTCGAGGACCGGGCCGCAGGGAGACTAAGGCCTGAAATCATCTCAAGATAAGGGGCGGAGATGCTCGCTGAGAATGACAAAAAGGTGTGTGTGAAACTCCACAAAAGATTTCAGGAATTGGTCACAATAGAGCAAGAAGTACCTGAACTAAGAGAGTGAGCATTAAACCAGGCATCACCAGGAGGAATTAGTGGTAAGGCAAGGCAAACATTTTATGGAACTGGACGCAATAAAGGCTGTTGGCCCATGCAGAATCTTACCATGGGTACTAAATGATGGAGCAGAAGTACTATTCTTGCCACTCTCTATTTGTACAACAGGTCACTGGTAACAGAACTACCAAAAAGTTGGAAGACGGCTAATGTAGTCCCAATATACAAGAAGGAAAACAGACCGGAGGCACTGGACTACAGGCCAGCGCCCATAACTTGCAGACCACGCAAGG